>OX439045.1:68749631-68959631 GCA_949317995.1 Acholoe squamosa
AAGGGTTAAAGTGCATCAATGCATCATGTCATTCATAAAGGGTTAACCGTGCATCAATGCATCATGCCATTCATAACGGATTAACTGTGCATCAATGCATCATGCCATTCATAAAGGGTTAAAGTGCATCAATGCATCATGCCATTCTTAAAGGGTTAAAGTGCATCAATGCATCATGCTATCCATAAAGGGTTAGATGTGCATCAATGCATCATGCCATTCATAAAGAGTTAAATGTGCATCAATGCATCATGCCACTCATAAAGAGTTAATTGTGCATCAATGCATCATGCTATCCATAAAGGGTTAAATGTGCATCAATGCATCATGCTATCTATAAAGGCTTAAAGTGAATCAATGCATCATGCCATTCATAAAGGGTTGACTGTGTATCAATGCATCATGCCATCTATAAAGGGTTAAAGTGCATCAATGCATCATAGGGAAGTATGTGTGGCCCCTGGACAGCCTGCTAATCCTGTAAGGATCACAGTGTGAATCAATGCATCATAAACCCTATGTACTACCCTATGTATACCCCTAAAGAAACAGACACCAGTGCATTAAAGGGTTAAAATGGGTTTTCACAGCTATATCCAGGGTGAGTAGACTGTCTTTGTCCAAGCACTAACAGCCAATATTAAAAGGATAGGTTGGTCCCTGTGCAACCCTATGTGTAATCCTATGAGTAAAAAAAGGGCAATATGTGGCTAGGCTATAGCAAGTCTACACTAGAAGGGCGATTCAACATCTGTGAACATGGTTCTTGTAAGTATTCTTTGGGCAGTCTATGCCCAAAGAATAAAAAGAAAAACATGCAGTTTTTATTTTGTCATTCTCATTTTCTTTTTGGCAAGACGCTTCAGGGCAGGTCTGAAGGATTCATTATTTATGGTGGGGAGGGGGTTAGCAAATGCAGCAGCGGCAGATTTATTTATTATTTTTTTTGAGGGGGGGGGTATTCTGATGGGAGGGGACAGTTTCTCAACCTGTTCTGAGGGGGCAATTTTTTTTTCAGGGTATTATCTCGCAAAACGCGCTGTAGTCTAACTATGGATCAATAAGTGGGCAAAAAAATGTCCATGCATTCAGCGCTGGGGGAAACACAAACTTCCCTAAAGTGATACCCTCTCAACAGGTAGGACAAAAAGCTCTCGAAACCTGCCACTTCTGCCCACATCACCCTCCCAGCTGGGGAGGTTTCAGAAATGACTGACCTATGCCTGTGGTGAACCATCTAATATCTTTATTTATTAAGATTATTTCTCCCATTGCAAGGCATTATTTCTCCCATTGCAAGGCATTATGGAAAAATTTATCATGTTTTGACAAAAAGGAGGATAAATTGCCTATTATTTCATAATAAAAACGATTACTGTAAACGTAGATATTTTGGCGCAGCTAAATTGCACCAAGACTAGGAGGGCATTTTTGCTTAATCATATTTTAGCACACCTGGAATGAGTAGGGTGACAGGACTCATGCTCCCAGTGCCTGCCTAGGTACCGACCTCAATGACAGTTATATATTTAAATAAATGTATGACATGCCCAGCTGGCCTGAGTGAGGGGGGAGGGGGGGCAAATGTATTCCTTTCATATATGCCATCTTACTAAATGAAGTTTGAAGTTTCAAAAGTTTATTGGCCATAAAGCTTATAACATAGATATTTTTCAGTTTACAGCCACAGTATATACATATAACAAGTACAGTTTGTGGGTGATTCATGGTTATTACAATATTCATGTCCTAGATCTATTAGAAACAAAGTAAAGTTATATAGCAACAACCATTTGCTATCTAGGGACCTTTTTTTTCACATGCTCCTCGAATGGACGTGTATACACCAGTAAAATGAATGTCTCTTGTAAAAGTTCAAACCTGATCTATAGTTTGGCCTGCAAACGCTGTGGGAAGATGTATGTTGGCCAAACAAAGGGCCCACTAATGGATCGGATCCGGACACATTTCAGAAACATCACACAAAATGTGGCTTCCAGCATTGTTGGTTCCCACTTCAACTCAGCCTTCCATAAACTATTGGATGATGTGGAACTCACCATAGTGGATTTCATTCATGCTCACCCTAGCAGTGACAAGGCTGGATACCTACGGAATCTCATAGAATTTAACTGGATTCAGAGACTCCATACTGATGCCCCCCTTGGGTTGAATATAGCAGATGCCCCCTTTGGGGCAGGCTAGTATAAGGGGTATATTCAGAACATTGGTCTCCATAATACTTTATTAATGGAACCTGCCCAAATTTTCTTGCACACCAGATAAAACCATCCTAGCCACGTCAAAAATCTTTTTAAAGTTATTGGTTTTCTCTGTATAAGAAAATAATTTGGGTTTATTATTTTGAAACTTATTTCAACAATAATATCAGAACACCTATTTTCTCTAGCACTTACTTATTTCTTAAACCTTCTTAGAAATCTGATTATTGGTTTGACCCAGTATTAAATCAATAGAGTGGAGTTGCACTTGACAACCCCACTGAGAGATGATAAACCCACCTCTATGGGTTTATCTCTATCATAACACCAAGTTTCTAAAACTTGGGACCACTGGCAATTTAATTTGTCACATCTTAAGCACAAACAGATGCCTGATGAGTCCCCATGGGATGAAACTACTCTAACTGTGGTCTAAATCTGTTGAGACCTCCCATTACCATGGTATCCAATACTATGGAAACCATTGTCAATGTCACCTAGTGACAGAAACACATGTGACTGTTGCCAAGCAATGGTGTTCTGAATGACGTCATAGGCCGAAGGCCTAACAGTCATTCTGAGTGGTAGCGTCGTGCTGAACAGTCATCCTCCTCCCCTAGTCTAGTCAGAATCTATCTAGGGACCTTGGTTGCTTAGCAACAGCAGCTATGTAAAGGATTTCCTTAGCAACGCTATTATTATGATGTTATTTAGCATGTTTCCACATGATGATTCATCAAAGCTTTCTCTATGAGTTACCGTAGTGCCCTAGATTAGGAACAAAGCAAAATCATATAGCAATAACCATTTGCTATCTAGGGATCTTAGTTGCTTAGCAACAACAGCTATGTAAAGGGTTTCCTGAGCAACGGTATTAACACAAGGTTATTCAGCGTATTTCTACATGAGCATTCGTTCAAGCTGGTTCTAAGGGTTCCCAGTGCCCTTTATCCATCAAAAGCAAAGCAAAGTCATATAGCACCAACCATTTGCTATAGCAACAGCAAAAGTCCTGTCTCCTTAGAGCACAGGAAAGACATAGATATAGACACCTTATAAAAAGACCTGTAAATCTCCCAAATGATAGATTTTCCACTGCTATCATCTTGATGCCATTGTCCCAGGCTCTGCTATTTCAAATGAGGATGCGATGATAGGTTATTCAGTGTAGCCAATGGTTAATAGGTACAATTGAATGGTAAATGGTAATTTAAATATTTTCATCAGTGGAGTGCCATTCACCATGTTTAATATAGATATGAAGAGTATACAGGTAGTGATCAGGTTTTACCCAGTATTCTATGCTGAATCCAAGATGGCAATTAACATGCTTACTGCCAAGAAAGCAGACCAAAAAAGAACTACCGTAATCTCCCGCGTAGAAGACGCGTCCTCTATGCCAAACAAATGCCTGGATCTACTGAAGTTGGGGGTGCGTCTTATACGAGGGGTAATTTTACTATAGAACAGTACTAAATTTACAAAATTAAGCCCTAAGAGGTGCGTCTTATACGCGAAAATGCTTCTGCTGAGTTTGGGGTTCGTCCTATACGCACAATGCGTCTTCTATGCAGGAGATTACGGTAAATGGGTTATATATTAGAGTTACCAACTAGTTGCATCCAAAGTCTCAAATAATAATGGATCACTTTTGTATATTTTTTAGGGGAGGGGGTATTCTGAATGCAGTTATCCTGTATATCTAATCTCAAATACCAGCTGGAGGAGAGATTTAGGAACCATCTTGGATAGCCCCGTACCTGTTTGACTCTATTGAGATATTCTTGTCCAGCAATTTTTAACAATACAATAGTAAACATGTTGCTAGGTAAATCTTGGAATTAGTTGTAGTTGCTAAGTGTTTATGGTTATTTGAAATAATGTAGCCATTGATCATGGCATAAATTTGCTAGGAATACCTATTTCATCACTTGAAAAATTTATAGGCATATATTTAGGCCCTATATGATGGACAAGGGGATGTGCCTGTATAACAAATGGTAGTTTCTATATGATTTTGATTGCTTTTGATATCTAGGGCACTGGGGTAACCCATAGAGCCAGCTTGAATGAATTCTCATTATATTGATTGTGTTGCTAAGGAAATCCTTTAAATACATGTTGCTAAGCAACCAAGGTCCCTAGAAAAAAACCAATATGTAAATTAGACACAATAGGTTTGATATTAGGGGGTAGGGGTGGTAAGTATTAGCATTTGACACAGTATTATGCACTTTAGGGAGCATTTTAGATGGTTTTGAGTGTTGCCACAGAAAACGGTTGCCATGGTAACCAACATGAAAAAAATTCCCAACATACATTTTCGGAAGTATAGGTACCCAAGGAACATATTTATGTATGTTGGGCAAAATTAACATTCACTTCCCACGACACCCAAAATCCTGACACTTGCCCCATTAGTATATCAGCAGTATGAAAAATATTTTTTTAAGTTTTTAAATGTATCCATTTGCAAAAGTATCACTTGTACTTAAGTAGATACATGTACATCGTTGTGATAAATCCTGGAAATATGACAAACAGTGTGGAAACAAAAGAAAATGATAAAATAATACTATAGCCAAGCATCAAAGGTATATCTATCTAAGTGGACATGAGACCACCCCAGGCTCTAGTGCAAGGCCTACGCGGAGGCAGGATAGGGGGTCACATCTCGATTCTTATTTAGAACTAAATAATTAAGTAAAGCTTGTTAAATTCCCCTAAGGAAAATCCCCAGGGGCGTAGGAAAAGGGGGGGGCTGTGCCCCCCAATCACGAAGCAGGTGGGGCCTGATTATATCTGGGCCCCCTCCAAAATTTAAGACCTCATAATAAAATCCATAAGCATCCAAAACACTGCATTTCAGGATAGATTTATATGGTAATCAAATCAAATCAGACCTTACAGTCACCAAAATAATTCTTCTATACAAAATATACATAAATATGTAATTGCGATAAAGTCGCCAATACAATGTGGTCGCGAGGGGATACCGGCTGGGCCCCCACCCATGCCCATGAAGATTTGCTTCCTACGCCTCAGCTCCCCTTCACCATCATCACTAAGATATACGCAAGAATTACTGTAATACCTTACATTAAGCTCACATTACATACCCGTAAGTTCTCTTGTATAAGCCGCACCCTCATATAAGCCATATAAGTTTAGTACCCGGTAGTTTTATGGTGTAACACCCTCATATAAACCGCACCCTGACTTTGGGTTGTTTCTATGAGCCAAATTTTGATTTGGGTTCTGGTATAAGCCGCAGTTCACGTGAGAGAATTTACTTTATAATGCACATCCTGGGAATAGTTATAATTCACACCTTGGGCTTGTTTCTGATCAATGTGATAGTCACTGTTAATCATTTAAATACATGACCTATAGGGTGCCCCCTGACTTTGGGAATACCTAATATAGGATCACCAAGAGTCCATCCTCGCTTATAAGGCATGCCTGGTTTATTGACCAGGCTAGTTTTCTGTGACCAACCAGCATGACGCTACCACTCAGAATGACTGTTGGGGTTTGGACCCTCCACTTGGCAATAAACGGGTTTTTTTCAACGTTTGCAAATGTTTTGATTTGATTAGGGTAAAAAAACTTTTTCTAAATGTTGAAAAACATTTTCAAACAAATAAAAACGTTTGCTTTTTCAACCAAATAAAACGTTTTTATTTACGTTTCTAATATTATTTAACCCTTAACGGAACATACTTTCACTGAGGTTTGCCTTATATGCGGTATAAGTCGGGTATATGGTAGTTTCCAGCTAGAATGACGAATCATCAAATAAATGAGATGATTCCCTCTAGGAGTGTCATTGACATCCAATATATATTGATGATGAATATCAGAATTTTGGTCTTGATATTTCAAATATATCGATTATTGCTAAATAGACCAAAATGGCCATGATATGAGCTTTTAACAGGGAAAGATTTTCTCTTATACGCTAATTACTAGGCAAATTAGAGTTATTATACACAAAATTTACAGAATTATTTGATCTATTGGCAAAATGCAATAACAAATTCAAATGAACGATGCATTAATTATAATTCAAAATTGTTGGGATTGGGTAATTCAAAATATATTTGAATCACAATACATTTTTTATCATAGGAATTTCTCGAAAGTTCCTTCAAATTTGGAAAGCCCAAATCCTGTGCATTTATGAGACAAACAACTGTATTGTGTACATGGTTTTATCGATGCGATAATGGCGATTTCGTAAATCATGACATATCAATTTGGTAGGTATCGATGACACTCCTAATTACCTCAAACCCACAATGATTAAGGCCAAAAAGAATTATTAGATTCCTGTAACCTCGTAAGAAAGTTGAGGCAAGTAGGTCGGATTTCTCTCTAATTTGACATATGAATTGATTTGTAATTGAATAAGAGATATCTATCTGAAATACCTACTACATTTTGTATATAAGTCAAATCGTTAAAATTGAGCAATTTAAAAACATGGAATTGATGTGGAAAAAATGAAATAATTAAAATAAAAATATCTCGCTTATAAGGCACAGCTCATGTATAAGGCCCACTCCAAACTCAGTCATGGCTGGTCCATATATATAAGGCGTACCACACACACCAACTTGGCTCAATCTCCATGGAGAGGAAAGTGTGCTTCAGTGTAATCCGTGTCTGCTTTGGCCAGGGTTGCCACAGCCCTTAGACATCAAAAAGATTTTTTCCTGACTTCTTCCTGACAATTCAAACAAATTCCTGCCCATTTACCGTGTTTAATTGGGTGCGTATTTGTGCTTTTAAAGATTTGCAGATAAGTAACGATGTTTATGGTCCAAGTATACTGGTTTATGAAGGAAAACATTAAACATGACTATACATGACCTGCTGACCCCTCGTATCACCTGTAGGTCATTAAAAAAAAAATCAATGTGGAGCCACATGCTGTGCGAACACACTACCTGATGTCCAATTTTCTACAGGGATGCGATTCGAAAATTGTGTAGGAAAACACTATTTTATGGCACTATTTTCTTTTCAAGAAAAAAAGAGTTCCCCTTAGAAGGTTGAAAAATCAATGTATCATATCAAAATTTTAACAATTTAAAGGGATTTTATCTTGACTTAATATCATCTGTGATTTAGCGATCTGACAGAATTGGTGCAAAATTATGGAGTTGATATGAGATCTTTAATTGGTCAGAATTTCCCTTTAAATTGACATAAAGGCTTCATTTAAAAAGGAAATCCACTTCTTTCTATCAGCTCTATCCATTGCTATATAAATCATATATATAGGACTGAATTCTGGCAAACAGGCAAGGACCTAACATGGAGAAGCTGTTGGAAGGGTGATAGAGAACGGCACACTAACATTTTTGTGGGGTCTGGCAAACATCCTGTTCCCCCTTGAAAAGAAAAACCCTAGACATTTTCTAAACCATTTTTTCTGTAGAAAGTGTGGGAACTATTCTCCTTTATTTGGCATTTATACCAAAAAATGCTTTCAAAGTTATGGGATAACTTCACTTGGGTAGAATGGGATGTTTGCCTGCATCAATTATTTCTCAAATAGATTCATATTAAACCCATAATCAATCCCTTTAAAATGAGCCCATGTATGTTAAGATCCTCCAATAAATAGTTACACAATGAGCTGTCAAAGAAAGGAGAGTTTAGCACTCCCCAGTTTCAGCTTTATCACAGTTTCACACCTCCACTGCAGCAGAACCATGCACTGGGGGTAGGTAAGTGCCTAACAAAGGTGGAAAGAAATTAGCCAGATAAAAGGTTTCCATTGCTGAAAAGCAGGCAGGGAAATATACTGTAATAGTTAATGTATAGCAAAAGTGAGCCCCATACAGCAGGATCGATTCCTATTGTGTCTATAGATAGAGTGAGGGTGTGCCAACAGAGTGAGGGTGTGCCAACAGTACCCAGCAAATCCTAGTGAGCATGAGTCATGCTGGGTGAGGAATGTGTGAGTACATTGAGTGATAACGAATAATGTCATTTTGTGTGATACAATGTCAACTCTCACTCAGCTTGACAAACCTTCACTTACTTCAGTAAGACCTGAGAGAGCATGCGTCAACATGTGTCAATACTTGTCAACTCTCACACCGCTTCACATGTCTTCACTCATTTCCATAAAGATGTGAGGGGAACTGGGTGAGCAAGTGTCAACATGTGTCAATACTTGTCAACTCTCACCCAACCTCACATGTCTTCACTCATTTCCATAAGGATGTGATGGGAACTGGGTGAGCATTCGTCAATACTTGTCACCTCTCAGGCAGCTTCACATATCTTCACTTACTTCAATAAAGATGTGAGGGGACCAGGGTGAGCACATGTCAACATGTGTCATGTGACATTTCTTCACCAAGCCTTCAACAATAAGAGACTATGGAAACTGTATGGATTCTCATGGCTTGTACTTTGCAGAGTGGGCCTATTGAGTAAATGTCAATATGAGAATTTATGTTTCACAGAGCAAGTTCCTTTCTTACATGGCATGAAATACATATGAATCAGGAACATAATGATAGCCAAGTATATGTGATTTAGTGCATACATTAGACATAACAGCTCATTTGTTTTGTCTATGGGACATAGCACTGAATTGGAATTGCATATGTTTTAAATGATATCTAAGTATCTGTTTGTCCTGGTTTGATGGGATATGAAGGTTTAATGTCTACTGATCAGCTAGGTCACAGCTGATTAGAGCAAATATACAGGAACTCTTCATAGGCTGGTTAAAAATCTCTGTATTGAGTGATAATAGGGGCAGATACTTTGTCCAACATTAGCATGACAGACTGTGTGAGGAGATGTGAGCATGCGTCAAGATTCGCCAACTCTCACCCACCATGACAGAACTTCACGCACAATGACACATTATGTACTATTCTGTGTTTTGATTGGTCCATTTCAAATTTCCCTCCCATTCCTTTGTTCTCCTCCTGCTTTCAAAACAGTCAGGCAGAGGCAGCCATGGAGAACAGATCTTGTGGTAGGTGGTCACACAGTTCTAGATTGATTTGACTTGAAATCCTATGTGATAAGCATATACAGTAACCCATTGATATTATCTACAATCCCTGAACATCTATCTTGTTGCTGAATTCAGCTATTTGTCTCAACACCCCAAATTAATGTAGAACTTTCTATGTGAGCAAGGCTCAGAAATTCTGAAATCCTATGTGATAAGCATTTATACAGTAACACATTGATATTATCTCCAATCCCTGAACATCTATCTTGTTGCTGAATTCAGCTATTTGTCTCAACACCCCAAATTAATGTAGAACTTTCTATGTGAGCAAGGCTCAGGGAAATTCTGGGGGATTCAGGCTGCCATATGGGAGTGGTCATTGTTTATCAACTTGGATGTAAGTGGGTGGTCAAAATTAGATTGCTGCTGTTTGTTTATGACCATTTCTTATCATTTCAACAGGCATTCTCAAGACTGATACAAGGAAAATTAAACTCACACAGCTGACAGAATATCTATCCATTTTCAAGCAAAGTGGACAACACATGACATGCAGAGGAGAGATATCTTCAATGGGAACCAGCATGAACAGCTGAATTGATGTTAATAAAGTTATGAAATATCAGAAATCCACAACCAACTGCAACCCCCCCCCCCTGCCTATCCCCCACCCACAAATTAGTCTGTGCGTCAATATATGTGATACTGTGTCATGACCCATGTGTCAGTGTGTGTGATAATGTGTGACGACACATGATGTCATCATGTGTCATTGTTGGTGAAAGTTCACGCATGTTGACTCAACTTCACAAATTGGGTCGGGATATTCACGCATGCGTCACATCTTTGCTGGGTACTAAAGTCCCATCTGTGCCTTATTGAATTTACTACTCAGGGTGCACCTTGTATGCTGGGTATACTCAGGGTGCACCTTGTATGCTGGGTATACTCAGGGTGCACCTTGTATGCTGGGTATACTCCCTAACTCCTACAGCACAGAGGTAGTTTCTAGGCCTCTACAGGTCCAAGCTACCAAAAGCTTTTTGAATTTTGAAAATGTTGCAGTCTATAAGTGGGGTGCACCATAGAAGTATCATGGAAGTTGAAAGATTCGATGCATCTCTGATGAAGAAACATAATGTTAAATTCTGATACATATAAACCAGTTTCAGTTAATATGATAACAGATGAAATAGGATTCTACCATGTTCATCCACTTCCATTCTATGGAGGCAAATAACCCTCATGTGTAGGACAGGGACACCTATACGAAAGTTCTATCAAGGATATACAGTAGATGGCGTTAGTGTCGACCAAGCCAAATTGCTCCTGCTACAGGGGCATGGTGAGTTCCTCTCTTACTCACTGCAGAGTGTACCTCAAGATTTGAAATGCTATAGAAAGTGTTTGGTTCATTTTGTCAATGCAATATTTATGGAATATCTAGATACACTATTTCTCTCTGCAGTAAACAGTATAATTGTGATAGGTGTTTCTGCCCCCTCAATGGGCCTATGGGGCTGCATAGACTGGGTGGGTGAGTAGCCCCTGTAGCCTAGGGGTCAACTAGGACGCCATCTAGTGTATCAAACTGATAAAATAATTGTATAGGGCACATAGCTATCCCTCTATGGAGGTCGCCATCTTTGCTTTTAGCCACCGACGCAATCTTGGGATTCTGTCACAAAACAATGGTTACTGATAAGACTGATAGGGGAGATAAGCTGCACCCTGCCCCTATCTCAATCACCTCCCTATTGTTTCAGGTGTGAGGGGAGAGGATTAGCTTGATAATGGCCTGGGTGTACTCAATGTGGATGACATGTTGTCTCTTATCTAAGTCTTAAAGTATAAGATTAAGTCTTAAAGTATAAGATTTATAATATGCTTATCTAGTAAAAGTTGAAAGTTTTTGCTATCCATAGATATAAATTTTAGAGAATATCAACAGATAGTACATGACTATGAGACCATCAAAGTATACTATACAAAGAGGTTTATTGTAGGGCCCCCGCCCTGGTTCTTTCCATTTTAGACACATTTTGACTCATGTGACTCCTGTAATTTAGTTGGTCATCAACCTCCTCACTAATGGAAAATACTGACTTTTTCCTGACTTCCCCAAATCCCAAAATTTCCTGACATTCTAAAAGAAAATACTATTTTTTTTTCCTGACACTGAAAAAAATATGGCCTTTCCTGACTTTTTCCTGACCAGTGGCAACCCTGTTGGACATTGGGTTTAGGACTGACTGCAAAGTCCACACTCTGCTTTGAGCCTACTGTAACTGTAGTGGTCATACAGTCCATTATGATGTGTGAAGAGATAGGGGCCTAGAGCCATAATGCACCCTCCCTATTTTAAAATACCAATAACCATTTCTCGGAGATTTCCAAGTCACCCATGTAAAATCTAGATTCTCAACACAGAGGGGAGATGTGGTGAATTTTGACTGCTATGGGGTGGGTTGTTCGGATTTCGTCATGCAGATTAAATGGACCCTTCCTCCATGATCCACCTTAAGGTTGGCCATTTCTGGAGGAACTGCCCTCAAAATAAGGCCGAGGAGGCGGGCAAAGCTGGAGATAAGAAGTCGGCACAAGGTACGTCCGATCTAGAATGACGCAATCTCGGTTAGGCCCCCCAACTACCCCACCCCAAGACAGGAAGCGTACACGGGTACGGAGGAGCAACCTAGTGTGGGGGTTTACACACCGTCTGCCGCTCAGGCCCAGGGAGCTCTGTACGTTACATCATATGCCTAGGGACCGGTTGGTAGGTCTAGGTGGAGTATAAGCTGGAAAACTACCCCTGAATACCCAAGTCCCGAGTTACCATGCCCCAACCATAAACGGCCGCTTGGGGCGCAGTTTACAGCCCCAGGGAGGGTATGGAGTGGAGACCGGCTGAAGGGGGTGGTGAGCTCCCTGACAGCTGACCACAGGGAGGGGCCTGCTCCTGGGTGGGCAGGGGATGGACTCAATGTGGTTCAGTCTGTTTACACAAAAGCATGAGGAGAATCCAACATGGCCACCACCGTGATGGAAAATGGCGCCAGATCTGGTTCAGCTTAAAATATTGAATCTAACCTAAGCTAACACCATATATACATTTAAATGGTATTTAATACAACCAATTATGGTAAGATTACAAAGCAATATAGATTTTAGGAAAAAAATACAGCATTCACTGCGAGGCTACTGTGGGCATTGGCCTTTAAAAATGGCAGGCACCCGGCTCAATGGAGTAGCTGTCAAACTGATTTATTGTTGATATTTCCCCAGTTGGTGAATAAACTCCAATCAAAATATTAAAAAAGGCAAAGGGGGGGCCTGTCATCATCATTTTTGCAAATTTAATAACGTATGGTATTTGTTGAGGGTTAGAAATGATCACTAGTTTGAATCTACGGAAAACCAGAAATAATAGCATCTAAATTTTTTTACAAGAAATTCGATATAAATTCGGGGGTCGCAGCTATGGAAAAGTTAATTATATATCTAGATTCCTCATATACCCGATATGAGATGTAACACAAAAATCTAACTATTGGTTCAAAATCACTTGACCGAGCTAACCAAGGAGCAGTTCAAAGGGATTCCTCTGCCTGGACCCTTCCCTACCCCCCCACCCCACACCCTATGACTGATGTTCAAACTTCAAAGAAAAGACTAATCTCTCACTCCCCCTCACAGTGCTAATAGGTCATGATTTTGTTGTTGCCAATTCATTAGACAAATACATGCACATTGTAGCCCTCTCCAAGGCCGTTAAAATGGCATCCTATTTGTCCAAATCCACCAGTAAACAGCTTCAGAATCAATAAGTAAAGATATGTCAGATTGAAGTCTGCTATTTTTGCTCTATCACACTTTGGGCCTCCGCGCACGGCAGACCCGCACACGGGAGTTACGTCAGTGCCTAGGCCCCCGGAAGGAATCTTTAAACATCTTACCTGTATCTGTGGCTGTAAGGGCGTGGGCAGCAGATCCCTCTCCTGTATCTGACGCTTAGGTGTAGCCAAGTCCTGCTGCGATGCCACATCCATGTGACGCTTACACGTAGCACGCGTGGTATGGTCCTCCTGCTGAAGTGCCTCGTCCTCCACGGGAAGCTCAGGTGCGGCCGCGGCCAGGTGATGCTGCAGTGCCTTCTCCATTGGACGATGTAGGGTATAAGAGGAATAATGAAAGCTTGTAAAGTTAAAGTGTAGTTACCGAGTGTCTTGAAACCACATATTCTGGACCCAGCCCTGTGGGTTTCCACCTTATAAGCAGGTTGAAATTCCCGCTCATCCTGAGTCCAATTCCTGCTAGACCTGTAAAAGGTGAAATCCTAGCCCCCTCCAACTGACCATTGGTCAGTTAGTGGATGGCCCCAGGTGCCCCCTCTACTCCCATTGGCTGGTGTGGGGTCCTGCCAAAAGTTGGATCCAAGTCAACTGGAATAGCTAATGCTGGTTCCTCTAAGCAAAGAAAGTGGGCTCAAGTTAGGCTTGGTACTTTCCTATGCTGGGTACAAGGTAAGGGGTCCTTACCAAGTGCCCTAGGGGAAAGCTGTTGGTACCTCTGTGTGTGGGTTGAACCCAGGTACCAGCAGTGTGGTGGGAGGGAGGCCCAGGGGGGCCACTTGAGAATATTTGGAAACCATGTGCATACAAAAACTAGAGGGAAAGGGGGTACTTTTTAACCCATGAGCGGACCCGACTGGATCCGTTAAAAGGGGTGCATTTGGCCCCAATTTGGGCTAAAAGGGGTACATTTTTAAAGGGATTTCCAACGGCGAAAGAATTTTTAAAATATTCCAACTAGAACCAAAGTTAGGGCTTAATATCAAGGGTTCATTATTTTTCTCAAACTTTGGCCGGGAAAGGGGTACCTTTTTCTCAAACATTGGCCAAGAAAGGGGTACCTTTTTCAGAAATAAATCTTTAAATATGGCCAGAGAATCTTAGACAATATCTTAAAATTTGGTGGGGAAAGGGGTATATTTTATGAAAACTTACCACTGAAAGGGTGCCAAAATCGAGGGTTTCTCACCTTGCATTTTGGGAAGAGAAAAAGGGTACTTTCTTAACATAATTCCTATCAATAGGGGTACATTTTGGTGAAATTTGCCCCGCTAAAAGGGGTGTATGGTCAAGGGCCTTGTACGCACATGGTTACTATAGAACATATAGGGAGTGACCCCCCCCCCCCCCAGGGTGGCCCTCCTGTAGTGGGCCGCGTTGATCGGCTATAGTCAGTCTCTGGCGCCCAGGTGCAGTCTGACCTAGAGTAGACTGAGCACCTTGTAGAGTAGAGAGATACGAAAGTGGCTAAGTCTGACCCTAACTCTGACTCTGTGGACTCATTTTACTCGAAATTGAACTTGAAGTCAAGATGGCGAAAAGAGTCGGTAGATCTCCTTCCGATCTGATGGGGTTTGACCCCCCCCCCCCCGACCCGTAAGTATTAATTACTTTATAGTAGGCACTTTGACAACACTCCAGTGGTGAGTTAGTCAGCTGGCCGAGGCTTATTATCATAGCCGTCGGCAATTGGTCTATAGGGGTGCATCCACTGCGACTGATGGACAATTCGTCTCCCTTCATCCGTCATTTTCTCCATAGAAATCAATGATAAATGATACGGATGAAACCGACGGATGGTCCATCCGTCGGCAGTGGACGCACCCCTTATGCTGCTGTAGGCTGGAAGGAAAATACAGCATCGTTTTGACCAGAATTGATGGAATTTGACCGATAAACATGCCCCCAAATAATCCCCCAGCATGAATCTCCCCCTACCTTTTTTTGTTGAAGTTGTCATGCACAGAAATTAAGTAAATCCAGGTTTTTTTCTGTCCGAATTGGGACTGGTGTTCACAAATCCACGACAGTGAGCTACGCTGGTCTGTTCCGTCTAGTGGTGAGTGAGAAAAGCTGGCAGGCTCCCGGGGCAGGCTGCAGTAACCATTTTGCTAGCTGCAAATACCTACGGCCGTTGTTCGCGTTACTCGCTGATTTTTGCCATTGATAATATCTCTCCCATGTGTTTTGATAGTTAGTCTTAAAGTTTAGGTATTAAGCTACCCACCAGCCAAATCTGGGAAGAAAAATACCAATTATTAACCGTTTTACCAGGGCCGTACCTAGACTTTTCTGTGGGGGGGGGGGGGTGCTCAAGTCATAGAGGTGGACCTTTTTTGAGCACTGTGAAGCGGCGCTTATCACAAGCGAAGCCTTGAAAAAAAGTATTCAAATGGTTCATTCTGCTATGGCTCTAGAGCCCTAAAATCGACATGGTGACATGGACCTTTTTTGGATTAGTGACATGGGACATAAACCTTTCTTTAAAATCGACATGGTGACATGAACTTTTCTTAAAATCGACATGGGGACATGGACTTTTCCTAAAATCCACATGGAGACATGGCAAATTCTTAAAATCGAGATGGGACATGGGGAACCCCCATCAAGGGCCCCTCTGCTGCAATCCGACACCAAATAAGGGGGAGGTTATATGAGTGGGGGGTCCCATGCATATTCAAAGAAATGCCTATGTCACTCAGCATAAACCCTTACTTGTCACTTAGGAAAATACCACCACAAATCGGCACAGGCCTATGGAGAGGGTAGGCAGAAGAGGGAAAGGCACATAGAAGACCCGATGACACCTTCTCTACACAGTAGAACACTGTGCTATGATATACCATTTTATTATTCCATAAATTCTAACATATTATTGTATTAATCAAAGAATATCTAAGAAATTAATACATAGGTTGGTTCTAAGAGCTATAAGAGCGCTCAAACTTTGTATAAAGAGCGTTCATGCCCCACTGCACACCAGCCAAGTCAGTTAGACAGAGTTTATGGCATCAAAGGGTCCGACCTAATGGTTCACTGCACAATATAATAAAAATGAGGGTCTCAGTGTGCGACCTCATGGTTCAGTGCACAAACTAATAAGTTGTAAGTGAATGCAACCGGCCGTCACGGGTGCCTGGGCACCGCAGACGCCGTCATGAGTGTCTGGGCACTCTAATAACTGAACAATGGGTTACATAAGCACAACGCCATAACCGTCCTGAGCGACCTAGGTCAAATATCAAAGCATTTATGGAAAGCCCATAATTAGACGGTCAAAATGAGCCCAAGATCAAGGCAGAACTCCCATTATTAAGAAGTTACACCATGGAGACTGATTCGACCTCCGAGTGCACTACAGACAAACCGGCGCGAGTTACGCGCCTATCAAGTGGGCATTATAAACTTGGCATATTCAACTCCGCGCATGCGCAAAATGGCGGTTGTAACGGCATAAACTTCTGAGATATGGGGGTTTGAAGTTACAGAACCGACCAAGACAATGGGGGACACAGCGGCGCCCATGGGGGTCCTTTGTGCACCCAGTGACACATGAAAGCCTCCCCTCAAACAATTGCAGAGTTAGGCAGATGCCACTGGCCCCAGTCAGTCTGAGGTGCATTGTCAAGATTTGCTACAAATAGCCTGGCTGCACCTCCTAGAAATCAGAACACCAAGAACCGCTCCAGAGGTAACATCTCCAGTCATCTCCTGCTACCTGCTATGCCACTGCACTATGGTGAAACTATGCTAGACAGGCATTGGTTTCCATCATTAGTGGCCAGAGGGTATCTTCCTCAAGACATCCACCAGAGGGTAAAGTTATTCATTATTACATTATTCCTCTAAGCAGCAGGTCAGGAGCTAGGTGTGGGAACCCACCTAGAACTATGCTGGACATTGTATTATTATTACCTCACAGGTGGAGTGGAACAGAACATTATACTTTATAAACTACTGTATATTTACTGTATGTACAAATTACCTACATACTAACTACTGTATGATTGGTATTTCTTACATGTTGCCTAAAGCTGAATAAACCAGTGACAACTGGAAATAACACTATTTATAAGAGCCTGTTGGATTTACACTATATACCACTAGTCATATGATATTTCTCATATGACAACTTGATCATGCATAATTACTAGTATGACAAAGTGGTGGAGAACATCCTACTAAGATCCCAAATTACCCAATGCTCTCATGAAAATTAAGCTGGCAACATTACTGAAAACAACCATACACACAGTAAACCCCACTTCACCCACCCAGTGACCTTGACACCATGCCCACAAAGGTCACCAGTGAGATCTCCCACATACCAGTGAGATCTCCCACATACCAGTGAGATCTCCCACATACCAGTGAGATCCCCCACACATCAATGAGATCTCCCACACATCAGTGAGATCTACCGCACATCAATGAGATCTCCCACACATCAGTGAGATCTCCCACACGTCAGTGAGGTCTCCCACACGTCAGTGAGGTCTCCCACACGTCAGTGAGGTCTCCCAAACGTCAGTGAGGTCTCCCAAACGTCAGTGAGGTCTCCCAAACGTCAGTGAGGTCTCCCACACGTCAGTGAGGTCTCCCACACGTCAGTGAGGTCTCCCACACGTCAGTGAGGTCTCCCACACGTCAGTGAGGTCTCCCACACGTCAGTGAGGTCTCCCACACGTCAGTGAGGTCTACCCCACACATCAAGGTCTTATCAGTCAAGCTGGCAGAACAACACACAAAGACCTTACGTAGTCAGGGGCCTGTTGAAGAGGTCTCCCTCCCACCTAGATCTAGGAGACCCACAAAGGGCACAGCCTCCAGTACAACAGACCCACACTCAGTAGACCCCACACCACCCACCCTGTCTACTCAGGGGACAACCAGTTCTCAGGGATCCAACATTTCCCAGGGATCTCTACAGAACGCTCAACTCACGCTATCTACCTCAGGGGAAGAAGGATCTGCCTCAGGGGGTGGATCCACACCCTCATCCAGATCCTCCACCCCAGCTCCGGCCTTTGACAGCCACTCCTCCAGAGACGCTTCCCCCACACCCTCCATCATGGACACCGATGAAGGCCCCCAACCTAATCAGACAGCTGAGAAGATAAGGGCCTATGAGAAGGCCATCCAAGATGCAGTTACTGCCCTAGAGACCAACAAGTCCCAGCAGGAGGAAAGGGAGAGGATCCTCAACCAACAATTGGCAGAGAGGAATGCGGCAATAGACGCCCAACAAAGGCTATGGAAGACCAGCGGAAGTCCCTAGAGAGACAACAACAACAGATAGCAGATCTCATGAAGATGATATCATCCCAGACCCCACAACCTCCCACACCAGCCATCACACCTGTTGTCACACCATCTGCCTCTGGATCCAAGGATGACATCATAATCTCCATGGTGTCCAACATGACCAAACTCATAGACAGAAAACAACAGGACGACAGAAAGATCAGGCTACATGAGGTAACAAAACCCAAAGCTTTCTCACACCCATCACCACTCATGTCAACAGCATTATTCATTGATCACAAATTCCCAGAATATCTGAAGGATAAGTACAAAGTAACAGACAGTGACACCATGGTAACATATTTACCCAAGTACCTTGAAGGACAAGCACTAGCTTGGTTTGAATCCTTCAGGGAAAGTGCCACACCTGATATGTTGACATGGACCAATGTAGTGAATAAATTAAAAGAGTATTTTGCTACTCGAGACAATATCATCTCAAGGACCGCACTCCGTGCACAAAGGATAGATGAACCTGTCCTAGACTATGCATGCCATCTCAGGAAAGTGTGTAATGCCCAACGCCAAAGCGATGAAATCTTAAGCAAGGCATTCACCCAAGGCATGAGGCCCTGGATCTCTGTAGCTCTTGAAAACAAGAAAATAGACTCTTTTGACCAAGCCCTAGACCTAGCCTTGGAGGTTAAGACCCAAGAAAGATCTAGGAGAACATTATATGCAGAGTCTAACCCACAGCCTACTAAGAAAAAGGCCCAGGAAATCAGCACTAGTGCAGATGAAGATGTTAACCTAATGTCTAGTGCCCATGTAAGGCAACAGGAGGCTAAGGTTACATCAAATGACCCTACCGGTAGATATAGAGGAAATAAGTATGACCCCAACTACCAATCCAATAGAGGTAGAGGTAGGGGGGGCAACAACAACAACCGGGGGGATCACAACAGTAGGAAAGACAACAGCTCTTCCAACTCCAACAATGGTAACTCTTCATACAGTGATAGGAGAGACAGAACCCCAAGTAATGGCAGATCCTATAATAATCAGGGATCCAACAGTAGGAGCCATAGTCCACATAGGAACTACAACTCTGGATCCTACAACAACAATGGTTCCTACAACAGCAGCCAGGGTTCAAACAACTCTGGATCCTATAATCAAGGATCCAACAGTAGAAGCCATAGTCCACATAGGAACTACAACAGTGGATCCTACAACAACAATGGTGCCTACAACAACCAGGGATCCAACAACTCTGGTCAATACAGCAACTCTGGTCAATATAACCAGGGTTCCAACTCACGCCAGGAGGATTACAAACCTGACACAAGAGGTTACCAGGGGAACCAACACAGTAACCCCCAAATACCACCTCATGTAATGGATCAAATCTCCAAGCTCCTGGTGGCAAGCATCTCAACCGCCCCACAGAACCAGGAAAACTAGGATGTCACAGTGCCGATGGAAGAAATCAAAATGTGAATACTTCATAGACAGAATAGACTTCTTGGGAATGAGAGTCACACCCAAGGGACTGCAACCATCTCCCACAAAGGTGGAATCAATCAAAACCTTCCCAACACCAAAATCAGTCAAAAATGTCAGATCCTTCACAGGCCTATGCCAATACTTCAAAAAGTGTATCAAAGGTTATGCCCAAATTGCTAGACCATTGTATGATCTACAGACACATCTCAAAGCATTTGTCTGGACAGAGGATGCAGATAATGCTTTCAAAACATTAAAGCATGCCCTCTGTACCAATGCTCTTCTCAGATATCCAAACTATGAGAAAGAGTTCAGTTTGGCAACTGATGCTTCCAATGTGAGTTTAGGAGCTGTACTCTCACAGAGAGATAATGAAGGAGTGCTCAGACCAGTAGCCTTTGCAGGTAGAACCCTCTCCAAACATGAGAGAAATTACAATACCACAGAGAGAGAACTACTGGGAGTAGTGTATGGAGTATTACACTTCAGACACTATCTAGAGACTAGACACTTCCAATTATACACAGACCATGCAGCCCTAATCCCACTATTAACCAATACAGGACTCACACATAGATGGGCCAGATGGGCTCTAGACATACAGCAATTTTCATTCACCATCCAACACGTGAAAGGTGATGAGAACACACCACCAGATGCTATGTCTAGAAGAGAATACCCAGACTCTGGACCCATGACCAACCCTCCACCCCCACCAAGGAGAGTTAGAGCAGCCAGTAGAACCAAGTTTGCAAAAGTAACAAAGAAGGTACCATTCAAAAGGGATGATCCACCCAACACCATTGAAAGGCCAGAGACACCCATTAGGGGTATCTTGAAGCAATCTACACATTATGTATTCTGCCACTGTGAGAGAGAATACTCACAACTCTTTCCAGACAATGACTTCGAGCCTATTGAATTCTCATCACTCAATCAGATGGTGAAGGCAACTCCTAAGGAGCCACCCTTCACCCCACCTGACTCAGATGATGAAGATTCAGAAGACACAATATATGCTATTACTCAAGCAACTTCCAAATCAGTCAGATTCTTTGAATCAATGCAGGGAGAGGAAACAGCAAACCATTTGTGTCCTATGACCACACGCTCAAAGACTAGAGAAATGATTCAGGAGGGCACACCAAAACCCCCCACACAATCACAAACTATTCTAAATGAGAAAAAGGTCACAGGAAACAAACCTACCAAAACCCCACCTGCCAGGAAAAATGTCACAAAAGACACTGCATCTACTACATCAAAGAACTCTGAGACAAAGAAGAATGACAAAAAGCAAATTGTGCCTTTAAAGAAGAAGGTTGCCACTCCCATCAAGGCGAGAATAGGCCCTCCAAAGGAGCCTACAAACCAAAACAAGAGTGACACACCCCAACAAAAGGCACAAGATAGGCCAATAGTCGATGAAAAAGAAAAAGAAAGAGACAGAATAAAACAACATGTGCTAGATATAAATCAATTACTGGATCAGATTCCCGACACATCCATCTCAGGTTCAAACCTTGGCTTGGAACAAAGGAAGGACAAGGAACTATTGCCCCTCATACAATATCTTGAGGATGGGACCTTGCCTGCACCAAAAGCACAAGGAAACAGAATCATCAACCAAGGCCAGACATACACCTTGGTAAATGGTACATTAGTCCATATATGCCCCATAAATTGGAGAAAAACCAATACTGTACCACTTCAAATTGTTATACCACAGCAATGGGTAACAAGTACACTACAGTATTTCCATGACTCACCTACTGGCGGCCATCTTGGTTCAAGTAGGATGCTGTCAGCACTCCGACCTAGGGTATATTGGAAGTTTATGCTAGCAGACACAACAAAATATGTTTCCACCTGCCACACATGCCTCACAGCAAAAAGGCAAGTACACTCACACAAAACACCAATGACAGTGAGAGAGTACATGGCTTCACCAATGAAGTTCCTAAACCTCGACGCGGTGGGACCACTTCCCACAACTGCCAGGGGAAACAAACATATACAGGTCTGCATAGATTATGCTACCAGATATGCAACAGCTTGGGCTACTACTGACTTAAAAGCTGAAACAACAGCAGCAGAGTTCTACAAGAATATAATTTGTCATCATGGAACACCAGCCACTCTTCAAACAGACAATGGAACATGTTATACAGGTGCAAAGTTCACAAAGTTAACTAAACACCTCAAGATCAAACATAAATTCTCCTCACCTTACAGGCCACAATCAAATGGGCTTGTAGAGAGATTCAATGCTAGCATTAGCACAGCGCTCAGAGCATTCTGCTCGAAGCACCAAAACAATTGGGATTCATTTATTGAACCCATAACCTTTGCATTAAATAACACAGAATCCCAAACCACAGGATTCACCCCTTTCTTCCTACTTCATGGAAGAAACCCAGCCACTCCAATGGACTTAGGGCTGGGGATACAGGAAGACATATCCACCGTAGCAGACCATGTAGCTAACATGATAACAAATCAAGATACCTCTAGGAGGAAAGCTATAGAAAGGGTCGCCAAGCTACAAAAGGAAAGAAAGGATAGATATGATAAGAAACTTACACCACAGGAAATCAAGGTCACCGACATGGTGTACCTAAACATACCAAGAATCCTGACCAACACAGAGTGTAAGAAACTTCAACCCCTTTTTATGGGACCATATGTTGTAGTAGATAGACCTAGTTTGACAAGTGCCAAACTCAAAAACTTGGACACCAATCTATTGGTGGCCAGACCAGTGCACATAGACAGACTGAAAAAGGTTGTGGCTGTCAGAAACAATGAATTTGCACACAGGCTTATTCCACATGAAGCCAAATACTACAACAAAATTGTAAGGAACAAAAATGATATCACCCTTACAAGAGAAACCACAGGCATAGGCCCTATCAAGCCTAGGCCTGCACACCACATACTAAGAAAAACATCTAGGTGTGGTGCAGTTTCAAGAAATTAGAAACAGATTGAGATACCAAAAGAACATAAGATTTTCAAAATGTATTACAAATTCTCTTTATCTACACATAAGGCATGTGTGACTGATAATGAATTACTTATATGTATATAAAGCCAATCAAATTTGTAAATATATCAGTAGGTTATTGCCTCTGAATGGTCAAAGACTGGGACCCTCCAAGTAAAGCAGACATGAAGTCTAAGAAGAGTAAGGGTAACACAATGGAGTGTCTAAAGCCTAATCCCCACATGAAAGAGCGCGCTATGCCAACACAGCAGTCTATAGAGATCAATTGACCTTATAAGCTACCCTCAGACAACTGTCTAGACGGTCATGAATGGCTGTCCTGGATGAAGGGAGGAGCTAATTACCTGTACACAGATTATACAATAGACCCCCACAGTTGCAGACACTGGAGATTAGGTACATGACTCCAGAGAAACAATACCATGCCCACAATGGATGTGGGTAGGGTAGGCTACATAAGAAGCACTGTGGACCATAGCCCACCATCAGTCTTCATCCAGCTGCAGTCTGGAACACAAGTCTACAGGACCCCACTTGGGAATTAGCCAGCCCACTTCTCCATTAGGAGAGACTGCACTAGGATAAAGAACACACCTACTTCACCTTCAACCTGACCTTACCATTTACTGGTCAATCTCTATAGACTCACCGGACATATTGCCAAGACAGCTCAATCTTGCAAAGGTACAGTTTGAACCACTTCATTTACAGTGTTACACCATACACTTAGACTTTACCAGGACCAAATCACTACAAATTTGACAAGACTTTAAACAGCAAAACTTACTTTACACAAGCACCATGGGGAGACTGAGAGTTGCACCCATACTGCTAACTATGCTGTCATTATATACTATAGAACCACTTACTGCAGGTTATACACCTGTGGTGAGACAAAACATAGGAGTAGTATTCAAACCTAGCCCTCAACCACTGGTCAATGGACATACAACCACAACACTGTTGTTAGCTATCCCCTACAAGATACCTCGGGCACCCGTTACCCAGGATCCATAAGGGATAGAATACTCCACTTGACCACTCCTACTCTACAAGATCATACCTCTGGTCAAATAATCCAACAAGCCAAAGAGCTTGACACCTTACTGGAAATTGCAGACAAGGAGATAAATGAAACATTAGCCTCCATTAAATTGTTCCTAGCCAACCCCATAAACACATTGGACAAGGCCAAAAGAGAGGCCATACTGGGTTTTCTAGCACCCCTGTTTCGCGGTGTGCTAGGTCTAGCCACAGTAGAAGATGTAAGCCAAGTAATGGGACAGCTCAAGAGCATAGATGAAATACTAAGAAAATTTGCTAAACAAGATCAGGAAGCAGCTAGTCTCATTGAAAAAATCACAGACAGACAAGATAAGTTTGTTAAAGCATACATCCAAGATAAGAAGGTACTGGACAGCACAATCAACACCATAGGTGACACCGTCAACCTTTGGGCCTCTAACATGTCCAGGTCACTTAACTCATATTCAAGGCACGAGAAAGCTCAAAGGGAAAAGATGCAAGTATTAAATGATGCATTAATCATCATAGCAGCAAGAATGAATACAGTTCAATCACTGCAAAGGACAAATGCAGCCCTGAGGATGCTATCATCAGGAATCCTAACCCCTGATATAGTACCACCCTCAGACCTTGCTAGATACTTAATTGACATTAATAACAAACTTAGGATTACACACCCTGGAGCACAAGTCGCAATTAATGACTTAGATTTCTATTATTCACAGAAGCTGACCTCATACACTTACTCAGCTCACCATATATATATTCATCTGGACATTATAATTCAATCTACCACCTCGACCTTCAAACTGTACCAAATGATTACATCACCCATGCCTATAGACACACAGGAGACCCCCACCAGAGGAGTCACCAAGTTGCAAACCACAACTGAGTTTCTAGCAGTATCTTACGACGAATCATTATTCATCGAATTGGACTCAGCAGATATGCAGGCATGTGAAGGTACTACAGTAAAGGTATGCAGAGATGTAAATGGTAGAATTTATAAACACAGGCCTACATGCCCTGTAGCCATTTTTACTAACCAGGCTCAACAGATTAAGGAACATTGCAAGTTTACAGTTTCACCACTGCAAACACCTACCACCCATGCTATTTCCATTTCTGAAGATGAGTATCTGGTCACTACTAATGAACCCCATTACTTTATCAACTGCCATGGTAAAACGTCTGAAACTTGAAAAGCCCAGTCCTACTCAATCATAGGTGTACCCTGTGGGTGCACAATCAGTGTAGGAGAATTTTCTCTTCCAAACACAAGGTTGCCCTGTAACTCAACCTTATCATTTCATTAAATTCTCAAGACAATTAATTTACCATTCATGGCAGCACTTAACCAAATTTCTGAAACCAAACCAGATGAAAGAGAGAATCTTCCAAATTTCCCAGTAGTAAACCTTTCTAGAACCTTAGAAAAACTACAGGAAAATCCAATCATGGACGATATTACTCAACTAAATTTAGAGCCCTTTGCCAAAACATTATTAAAAGATGCCTCCAACCTTGATAAGGCAATGGAAACACGCTACGTGGAATCACACCTACGTCGAGTT
The DNA here is from genome assembly GCA_949317995.1 of Acholoe squamosa. Classification (NCBI taxonomy): domain Eukaryota; kingdom Metazoa; phylum Annelida; class Polychaeta; order Phyllodocida; family Polynoidae; genus Acholoe; species Acholoe squamosa. Next base: position 68,775,056 of record OX439045.1, read on the forward strand.
ACAGAGCATCCAATCTTCCAAAGCTTAGGACTCATCCTAGGGATATCAGCTCACATTTTTATAGTATACATACTACTCAAACTGTACAGACTAGGAGGGACTGTAGCCTACCTGCCTACAGCCAAAGCATTTAGACTAGTCACTGAGCTGCCCCTACACAAATTGCTCCCAGATAAGAATCCTACCAAATTAACTCCTACAGAGGAAACCCACACCCCTTTCCTCACAATTCAGGAAACTCACACCCTGATAATTGCTATATTATTCACCCTGACCATCTACTCAGCCTACAGAATAATGAAGTACCTTAAGAAATTTGCACAGACACACTGTGGCAAGAAAAATGTGGCCAAGCGCACAAATCCCACAATATATTTTAAAATATATTGTGGAGACTCAAACTTCGCGCTACCCTTGAGGCCAATACCACATGAATTTGATGAGATTAAATCAGCAGCTGCCCCAACCTATAAGGATATAGTGGTTAAAACCTTCCCACTACCTAAGGCTATATTTACCTGGAATGGACCAGCAGTTATAACAACACAGAGAGGAGAATTTGCTTATCACCTCCCTCAGGTGATACACCTACCTTGGCGCACTAGGTTCAGTACCATACCAGCCCTTAGAAACAAAGGACTGTACTACTCCATGCTTCTCCAGAATGATTGTGGCACCAGCCCGGTGACCATGACAACACTGGAAAATACAACAGATATAATTATTGACGAACAACAGGAGGAGACCGCAAGGTCAAACATGCAGACTATTGCTAATTTTCTAAACCACCAGCCCTCCCCGGTGACTGTGGAAACAGCCTAGACTGCCCACAGCCTAGACTGCCCCCAGTCCACCACCAGGAGACAACATATCAGAGACAGTATTCAGAACTTTTCGGACAATTTGCCGGCCCTGAAAAGGGCCTTTGGGATGGCGGGTTTTTACACCCTAGGTTTCAGTCAGTCGGGATTCTACCACAGAGCCTCGGGTTCAACAACGACGGGAGAGTGGGAGTCCGATCCATACATGTGGCCGTGGTCATGATCCCACCCAACGAGTCGGGCCTCCATCGATCCCAGTCCGTACTCAGCTGCCATAGATGGGTCCCCAGATGCCGCAAGATCAATGAAGGAGACTGCCAACAAATAATCCCACAACACTCGCTCCCGCGGCCCGAAGTTAGAGTCCATGGGCCAGAACCCTATATTACTCAAGGCCCTGGCCAAAAGGGCCACAGTGGCCCCCCGACGCAAGGCTGAACCCAAAAAGTAGTGGCAGGAATACATGTCAACCAGCACATCACCATGCTCACTGATCTCTCTGAAATTTTTCACTATATAGCCATAGTGTATGGTCTGGTTGGCCTCCACCAGGGCCCTAGCCGGACTCCCCACCACCATCACCTGGGAGACAGGCAATTCAAGGATAGCTTGAAAGTGAGCCATGATGTTGCAGCAGAGGTTTCCAGTGAGGAACTGATACTCCAATACCAGCCACCCACTCCTTAAATGGACACACACACCCCCCCCCCCACCCTGAACTGTCCACTGACACCAAGCTAGGCACTGCCACAGACACATGCCAGAATCTGGCACCTAACACCTCAAGTGCCACCACTGCATGAGCACATCAGGGAGGAGACTCACATCTCATTCCTGACACACCTCCACTGTCAATGAAATTATCAAAGTATTGAAAAAGAAAAAAAATTGATTTAGAAAAATATACACAGCCACTTGTTGATGTATAATATGAAAATCTATGGTATTCTCACAGAATCGATGATTAATGCGCGCATATACGCGCAAAACTGCGAAACTGCAAATTACAAATTGTAAATTGTACAAATCTAACATTAATATACATGAATGCAGGTAGATAACTAAGACAGTTCTTGTACCCACTAGCACTTGTATACTATACCAAGGTTTACTTAAGGTAACACACTTTAGGTATCCAAGAAAATTGTTGGAAAAGTGAATGAAAAAAAAAAAAAAAATTTTGTTGAGAAAAATTGTTGACATGAAAAATGTTTACTTAAGATACTCACCAAATAATCTCTTTCAGGGACACATACTCAAAAAGGCTAGGGAAAAGTCAATTAAGCAGCGGCCCACTGCCGAAATTGCCAATTAATACACCCATATAGCAAAATCACAGAGTAACTCAGAGACAATCAAGCCTATTGTACATGAAGTACTTTGTTTTTCCGGTCCTCGGAAAAATTTGTCTCAAATCCCAAAAATTGTATAGTGTAAACTAGATTGTACGTTTGTACCCAATTTGCACACTAAAATTGTAGGTTGCACACCAGATTGTACGCTTGTACCCAATTTGCACACTAAAATTGTATGTTGCACACCAGATTGTACGCTTGTACCCAATTTGCACACTAAAATTGTATGTTTGCACACTAGATTGTAAATTTGTACCCAATGTGCACACTAAAATTGTATGTTTGCACACCAGATTGTACGTTTGTACCCAATTTGCACACTAAGATTGTATGTTGCACATTATACTGTATGTCTGTACCCAATTCATACACTAAATCGGATTTTTTACAAAAATCAACATTTTTATGTGTAACCAAGCTGTACGCAAAATTATATATGTGCATACAAAAAAATTATCAATTGTACGCAAAATTATATATGTGCATACAAAAAAATTATCAATTGAATGCAAAATTGTATATTTGCATACAGAAATTATCAATTGAACGCAAAATTGTATATTGGCATACTAAAATTGTGAATTGAACGCAAAATTGTATATTTGCATACTAAAAGTTATCAATTGAACGCAAAATTATATATTGGCATACTAAAATTGTGAATTGAACGCGAAATTGTATATTTGCATACTAAAATTGCCAAATGAACGCGAAAAATATATAGTTGCATACTAAAATTGTGAATTGAATGCAAAATTGTATATTTGCATACTAAAATTGCCAAATGAACGCGAAAAATATATATTTGCATACTAAAATTGTGAATTGAATGCGAAATTGTATATTTGCATACTAAACTTGCCAAATGAACGCGAAAAATATTATTTGCATACTAAAATTGTCAATTGAACGCAATTACACGCAAAATTGTAAATTTGCACACTAAAATTGTCATTTATGTTCAATTTGCACACTAAATTGAACATTAAATGACAAAATTGCACGCTATTTGCCAAATTGTATGTTGTACATAAAAATGGAAAATTGTACCCAAAATTGATGATACATAAGCAAATACACTCAGGTATGGTAAGATATAGAATCTCGGAAATGTACTTATACCCAGGAGAAAATTGTATATATATACTGACAAAGCTCTACCACAAAAATTGCATTTGAAGCACTCCCCATCACTTCAAATCCTCTTACAAACAGTATATAACTACAAATAAGGTGAAAATATATATATTGTACATTCCCTCGGCGAAATGACGGAGTTTCACATTCTCTCGGGGGAGAGGGAGTATTCTATGATATACCATTTTATTATTCCATAAATTCTTACATATTATTGTATTAATCAAAGAATATCTAAGAAATTAATACATAGGTTGGTTCTAAGAGCTATAAGAGCGCTCAAACTTTGTATAAAGAGCGTTCATGCCCCACTGCACACCAGCCAAGTCAGTTAGACAGAGTTTATGGCATCAAAGGGTCCGACCTAATGGTTCACTGCACAATATAACAAAAATGAGGGTCTCAGTGTGCGACCTCATGGTTCAGTGCACAAACTAATAAGTTGTAAGTGAATGCAACCGGCCGTCACGGGTGCCTGGGCACCGCAGACGCCGTCATGAGTGTCTGAGCACTCTAATAACTGAACAATGGGTTACATAAGCACAACGCCATAACCGTCCGGTCGCTCCAGCGTCGCTCCTGAGCAACCTAGGTCAAATATCAAAGCATTTATGGAAAGCCCATAAATAGACGGTCAAAATGAGTCCAAGATCAAGGCGGAACTCTCATTATTAAGGAAGTTACGCCATGGAGACTGATTCAACCTCTGAGTGCACTACAGACGAACCGGCTGCAGCAGCTGGTGGCTGGAAAGGACAGTAAAGATGAGACGAAGTCAACCGAGGGGGTGTGGCATGCACGTGCGAATGTTTGTCAACGACCGATGACGTCACATCACCAAGGGCGCAGCCGCGTATCCAGGCAGCGGTCTCCGAGCGTCCTTAGTAACGGGTCGAAGTGGGACAGTAAAGATGAGACGAAGTCAACCGAGGGGGTGTGGCATGCACGTGCGAATGTTTGTCAACGACCGATGACGTCACATCACCAAGGGCGCAGCCGCGTATCCAGGCAGCGGTCTCCGAGCGTCCTTAGTGACGGGTCGAAGTGGGACGAAGTCGTGCACCGTGGTCGTCACCGGATGCCAAATCCTTGTTTTCCGCTCGTCACAGACCTCAGTCATCTTCAAGGGGGTCGTCAATAGATTCTACTTCGTCCAAGCTACACACCAGTACCAAATGTGGTGAGTTTGACCATGAAATCTATGTAAAAAAACGAGAAAAGATCGACACAGTAGAGAAATTGGTACTAGTCAATCTAAATTTTGTACTGGACTTCTACAAAAAGAATAGCGATGTAGAGGGTATGTTAAAACATCTACAGGTTCTGGTAGAGAAAGCTGGGACCAAAATGTATACAGTAGCAGCCCTGTTGGCTTATGATAAGTCAGTTAGAACCAGGGCAAATAAGGATAGTATAGAGGCCTTTGGGGTTATTGATAATTCTGACATTCTCAGACACCTCTCTTATGACGGTACTATTCAGGCACAGAAGGCATATGCCACCAAAACTAGGAATGGGACCAAACAAAAAATCTCAAACAATTCTTGCTATGCTTTTAATAGAGCAGAAGGTTGTGTAAGGGACCCCTGCAAATATAGGCATATCTGCAGCGGATGCAGTTCCTCTGGACATGGTAAAACTGAATGCCAAAAGTCCAGGAATGAATAGGAAACTGTAGGTGGTCGATGTCCCATAGCTGGTAATGATTTTTGTTTGATGCTTGACCCGGTTATGGTTGGTGTGGTAGATGTCGACTTGCCTTCACAAACTCCAGTACAGGAGATGAAAAATCAAGAGAGCCCTGTTGATATGTTTTCTCGGGGTGTACCCCAAGAAGTTCAGTCTCCACAGAAGGTACAGGAGTTTAATGATGAATTTATTAATCTAAATAATATGGTTCTTACATGTGACGACCCAGTACAGGGTGAAAATGAATCATTGTTTATTGTTAATGTCAAAGATTTACCTAGCATCAGGGTGTATGACAAGTGTATAGAAGGTATATGTACTTGGGTTCACTACATTGGGGGGGAGAGAGCTCAAATTTTACCATGTAGGGTAGCTTCTTTCCTTCAACAGAGAGGTCTAGTTAATATTAGTAACGCTGAGACGGATTTTCTGTGGCACGGTTTCATGCAGGGCTTCAAGATTGTAGATTCAGACTGTAAAACTACTTATGATTGTAGGAATTATAAGTCTATCCTTGAAGAAAAATTTTATAATGAATATTGTGGTATATTGTCAGACGAGCTGGAGGCAGGTCTTGTGTCAAAATGTGATAGTAAACCTCGTTGTATCCATTCTCTAGGTGGTGTAGAAAAATCAAATGGCAAGTTAAGACCCATAACTGATTGTAGTATGCCCGAGAGGATATCTATTAATAACTTTATGGACACTACCAGCTCGACGTTTTCTTATAATAATATTAGCACTGTGACTGCTCAATTGAATAAGAACGATTTTAATGAGTGTGGTGGATTTAAAGTCAGCTTATAGGTCTATAAATGTATATGGTCCCCACACAACCATGCAAGGTTTCAGATGGGATTTTGGGCATGGTGAGCAACAGGTTAACTTTTGGTCTGAAATGCGCCCCTTATATATTTACCAGGGTCTCTGATTTTATTGTAGAGGTAGCAAAATTCTATGGTGTAAAAAAGATTGTTAATTATTTGGACAATTTCATAGTTGTTGCAGACTCATATGAGGAGTGCCTCAGTCAAAGAAATTTACTAATAGAATGTATGGAATACATGGGCTTTGTCATCTCTAGGGAAAAGGTAACTGACCCAGCACAGGAGTGCAAATTTTTAGGTATTTTGATTAATTTTGTGGAGCTAGAGTTATCCCTACCTAAGGATAAATTAGACAAGATGAAAGGCATCTTATTAGACAGTATTAATAGGAAGTTTATTTCCAGGAAGAACCTTGAGAGGATTGGGGGTCTCATGTCCTTTTGTTCACAGGTAGTGAAGGGTGGAAGAACATTTAGCAGGAGAGTCTTTGATTCGTGTGCACAAGCTAGTCCTAGGGGTTACATAACAGTTTCAGAATGTACCAAGCAAGACTTTCAGTGGTGGTTAGATTTTTGTGACACTTTTAACTGTAAAAGTTTAATCCTTAATGACTTGGTTAATACCCCAATGTACTCTGACTCCTCTATTAGGGGCTTTGGAGCATGGATGGGTAGAGATTTTCTATACGGAGACTGGACATCTTTTGATAAATTTGACCTTGGTGTAGACCATTTTACTGTTCCTCCAATTTTGGATAATCTAGAAAACCATCATCGAAATATCAATGTATACGAATTGTACCCTGTTATGATGGGCTTGAAGCACTGGATCTCTAGTTATAAAAACAAAAGAATACATTGTATAACATATAATAATATGCAAGTTCTAGCTATGATTAATACAGGCAGGTCGAACAAACTTTGTATGGAATGGCTAAGAGAAATTTTTTGGCTGTGTTTCATTAACAATGTGGAACCTATATTAAGTCAGAGGACAATATCCTGGCTGACCAATTGTCGAGACTTGCATATAAGGGTATGCCTAGTAAATGTATAGCCTCTCTCCATGATAATAATATGTGTTGCTTCAATTCCAGAGTGGGAGAGATTACTAAACAGTAAAAAGGTTACTTTTAGCCAGGGGTGTTTCAGACAATACTAAGAGAACAAGGAAACATCAACTCAAAAGGTATAAGAAATTTTGTAATATATTTAAACTTCAACCTTTTCCTTGTTCTCCATCCCAAGGTTCTATTTATTCGGAGTATTTGTCTGAATTTATGAAGCCTTCATCTGTAAAAAATTACATGTCTGCAGTTTGGTATCAACAAAAACTTAAGGGTTTTGTGGATTACAGTAGTAATTTCATGGTTAAAAAAACTCTGGATGGGATCGAAAGGTGTAATTCTAATCCTTCTAAACTAGTCCATCCTTTTAATCCCGAGGAAATGTTGAGGTTAAGGTCGAATCTGGACCTATCTAACAGAGCAGATATGAAATTTTGGTTGGCTATTTTAACTTGTTTTAGGGGTGTGCTTAGAATAGGCCATGTAGTTAAATCCCCTCACTCTCTGAGGGTAGGTGATGTTAAATTTGAAATTGATTATGTCAGTTTACATGTTAGGACATCTAAAACAGATCAACTTGGTAAGGATTCTTTCCATGTATTTTTGGTTAGGACGATAGCTCCATGCTGTGCCCTTATAAGGGTTTACAACGTTTGTGTAGTGGTAGAAGTAAAAATGACCTCTTATTCAAATCTGGTAGTGATGGTATGGATTATCAGTATGTCAACTCTAGATTGAAACTCCTAGCTTTACAGTCTAATATAGTAGGTTGTGTTTCTACTCATTCACTTAGGCACGGTGGTGCCATCTTGTTGAAGGATTCTGGCCTCAGTATAGAGGATATTAAGAAGAAGGTTAATTGGAAATCCACTGCTGTATATGGTTATATTCATAATCATAAAGAATTATTACATCTTGATAGGTTGTGCCAATCTCATTTGCAATGCTGATTGGTATGTGTTTTCACATGTGTTTGGCGTGTTTTGTGTGTTTTTGGCATGTATGGTGCTGATAGCCCCAAGGTCAGTAACCCACCAAACTCATGTGCTCTGTGATAGATCATTTATTACATGTATTATATTAATATCCCTTTATTACCGGTACAGTCTGGTATCCTATATTATATTATCATCCGTATATTACCGGTATCTTATTCCCTGGGCCCTGTTTTTCCTTATGTTAAAATGTATTAAAATGATACAAAATAAAATCAGATATTGATAATACATACGGACACATACGGACCTCTGTATGTCACATACGGACGTCCCTATGTAACATAATGACCTCCGTAAGTCACATACGGACGTCCATATGTCACTTTTAGGATACCACCTGGTACCCCCCCCCCCCGTATGTCATTTTCCCACATACGGAGGTCCGTATGTAACATACAGAAGTCCGTATGTGTCCGTAAGATAGGGAAAAACATTTATATATATATTTATATATATATAGAGGCAAATTCAGACATGACATATATATATATATATATATATATATATATATATATATATATATGGTAAGTAGTAGGGTTTTTGTGTTTCAGGCAAATTCAGACATGACACGTTGTTAGTATTTATCTCCTTCACACTTCAAAACTCCTTATTAACCCTTTGAGGGCCACATCGGTGCTCACACGCCATAACTCTTTATGTCATTGTTGTTGGAGTTGTGGCTCACCAGAACTGTACTGGTGCCTCATGCATCAATATGTTCCAAAAATTAAAAGAAAAAAATAAATAAATAGATAAAAAAAAGTTTACTTTGCCAAGTGGGATGGGATTCCCAGGCCCAGGTGAAGGTTTTACAGTGTGGTGTCCCTAGGAATTTAAATAACACTGTGAATCCTCAGTTAAAAGAGACGGCCTATTTACACAGAAGGATTATTCCGGTTACACCTCTCTGTGTGTTCCTATGCTCTATGTGCATGATATAAGCGAGGTGTAGGTCTATACAATAGAAAGGTACTTAACTTAACTACCAAGAAATGCTAGTCCAAGTTCCCAGATACTTTTACTTTTGTATTGTGACCAAAAGGTTTGAAGGTTCAATCTTATTGAGCAATTTCTGCTGAAATCTGAAATGCATGTATGTCTTACACAAAGCCCATGTTTCTGTATAGCGGCTGCATCCTTCAACTCTTACCTGTGAAGGTTGCCTTATTTTATGGAATTAGAGAATAGTTTGGTTGTGTTCATGTAAGAAAATAGCTGTTTAATCTACCAGGGATCTTCGTAAACCTGCAAAATGATTACGGTGGTTCACTGTTCAGTGAACCAGGGTAGTTTTTACAAGAAGCCCAAGATGGCAGTATGATGGTAGAAGCTAGGAATCTCTCTGAAAATAACGACAGATCTCTGGCAAATTTCATCATTATGTTGACGATTTGTTTTTAGAGTGCAGACAAGCAATAGGTATTATCACCTCTGTGATATGATCTATGAACCCCCACTTTCTGTTTGGCTGCTCAGATATGGGCGATTCTTCTCAACTGTCCCACTTTTTTCTTTTTTTTTTCTCTTTTTTTGGGGGGGTCTTTTTGTATATATATATATATATATATATATATATATATATATATATATATATATATATATATATGTAGAGGTACATAACATATAAACCATAGAGTTGGGTACCGTCTGACGTGGCGGGTGAGTCGAGTCGTCGGACGTTCCTCAGGTTCCGGATAGGTGGCAGCACCGATCCGGGTCTGTGGGGACATCTGACGACGAACACCTGGGTCCTTATATAAAGCCCAGGGCTCAGCCGCTACGTCAGAGGTCCTTCTGGCCTCCGAAGAATGTAGAACACCATTAATAATTATTAGCTGCCCCTTCTATACTATTGGGTAGCCGTGAGTGTGCATTAGTAATAAAATCTATCCGTTGGCATACACTTGAAACACCGTCTTACTCTTTCTTTCCGAATCGTAAGACCCGAACCCCCAGGTCCGTAAGGCCACAACCCCTTACATATATATATACACCAAATAAGGTAAGGTAGTACCCCAGCAAATCTGTGTCAACTTTTGTCATGCTGCGCCGGCCTCACCCCATGCGCTCTTAGGACTTGGGTGATCACGGACCATGACAAGATGTGACACATGCGTGAACATCCCAACCCAATTTGTGAAGTTGAGTCAACATGCGTGAACCTTCACCAACAATGACACATGATGACATCATGCATCATCACACATTATCACACACACTGACACATGGGTCATGACACAGTATCACATATATTGACACACAGACTAATTTGTGGGTGAGGGATAGGCAGGGGGAGTTGCAGGTGGTTGTGGATTTCTGATATTTCATAACTTTATTAACATCAATTCAGCTGTTCATTCTGGTTCCCATTGAAGATATCTCTCCTTTGCATGTCATGTGTTGCCCACTTTGCTTGAAAATGGATAGACATTCTGTCAGCTGTGTGAGTTGAATTTTCCTTGTATCAGTCTTGAGAATGCCTGTTGAAATGATAAGAAATGGTCATAAACAAACAGCAGCAATCTAATTTTGACCACCCACTTACATCCAAGTTGATAAACAATGACCACTCCCATATGGCAGCCTGAATCCCCCAGAATTTCCCTGAGCCTTGCTCACATAGAAAGTTCTACATTAATTTGGGGTGTTGAGACAAATAGCTGAATTCAGCAACAAGATAGATGTTCAGGGATTGGAGATAATATCAATGTGTTACTGTATAAATGCTTATCACATAGGATTTCAGAATTTCCCTGAGCCTTGCTCACATAGAAAGTTCTACATTAATTTGGGGTGTTGAGACAAATAGCTGAATTCAGCAACAAGATAGATGTTCAGGAATTGTAGATAATATCAATGTTTTAATGTATAAATGCTTATCACATAGGATTTCAAGTCAAATCAATCTAGAACTGTGTGACCACCTACCACAAGATCTGTTCTCCATGGCTGCCTCTGCCTGACTGTTTTGAAAGCAGGAGGAGAACAAAGGAATGGGAGGGAAATTTGAAATGGACCAATCAAAACACAGAATAGTACATAATGTGTCATTGTGCGTGAAGTTCTGTCATGGTGGGTGAGAGTTGGCGCATCTTGACACATGCTCACATCTCCTCACACAGTCTGTCATGCTAATGTTGGACAAAGTATCTGCCCCTATTATCACTCAATACAGAGTTTTTTTAACCAGCCTATGAAGAGTTCCTGTATATTTGCTCTAATCAGCTGTGACCTAGCTGATCAGTAGACATTAAACCTTCATATCCCATCAAACCAGGACAAACAGATACTTAGATATCATGTAAAACATATGCAATTTCAATTCAGTGCTATGTCCCATAGACAAAACAAATGAGCTATTATGTCTAATGTATGCACTAAATCACATATACTTGGCTATCATTATGTTCCTGATTCGTATGTATTTCATGCCATGTAAGAAAAGAACTTGCTCTGTGAAACATAAATTCTCATATTGACATTTACTCAATAGGCCCACTCTGCAAAGTACAAGCCATAGTCCGTTTGCCAGTTGTCGCGCATGCGCGAAAATATTTGAACATCCGGTCCGTCGCGACGCCGGCTTCTCAGCGTAAACAAATTGTGTTGCGTCCGTGGGGACGGCGAAGAAAAACTTCGATTTTAAGTGGAAAATGGAAAGGTAATTTTGTCAAAGTGTGCACTTGACCTCCAAAAAGTGTGTAGATTACTATGTGGGCTGGAATTAAGTAAGAAGAGAGTATTAGCGACGACTACACTGGAAATGATTTTGACAATGACAGGTGAGGGAAGAGGTCCCGGGGGGCACTTCAATTTTTTTTGATACAGGTGTGTGGCTGAACCCACGACAACCCTTACCCTTGCTAGGGCACTCATTCGCGGGGGTTTTCTTCGAAAGCCTACCCTTGCTAGGGCACTTTTGACTCAATAATCCTAGATTTGTTTCAAAATGTCTTAAATTTACACTGATTGGGGAGCAAATTGAATTTGGTTCATGCTATTTTCATGAAAACTGTGCTTATGTCCAAGAAAATTTCGAAATTTCCTGCGTAAATCGAGGTATTTTGCTGAAAGTTGACCCTTGCTAGGGACATTTTGCTGAAAAGTAGACCCTTGCTAGGGACATTTCTGGCTGAAACAGGAGGCTTGCTAGGGACTTTTCCTTGAAAAAGTACCCTTGCCAGCCGCACATATGTGTATACCTTACATAGAGAGTGCCCCCCGGGGAAAAGGTAGACGGAACCATCGCTAAAAGGAGCGATGGCAAGCGGTGGCACTGGTGTTGTGGTGGTGGAACTTTCAGAGTAGTTTCCCAAGCCCCCAATAAAAAATGGGTCCCTAGTCTTATGTGGGGATGGTCTTTGATATCTTAACTCTAAGACCTACCTACTTGTTGTGTATTGTTTTGAACTGTAACATCATATGCCATGCCTTTGCTTTTTGTAACCTGATATCTAGAACTCAGTCAGACATGTTGGGCAAGGTGGCAAGTGCTGGTTCCTGGTCAGTCTGACTGTTGTCTTTGTAGTGGTACAGGTGGGGGGGACACAAGGTCCCTCTGGTGAGTAAAATATGAACTGTAAAGGCCTGCCACCTAGGGACCATCTAGGGACAGGAAGTTCAATCCCAACTTGTTGGATGAGATGTTTTGTTGACATTTGAGACATGTGTGATCAATTCCAACCCACAGGGAGGATATATTGACAATTATAAATTATCACAGTAAGTAGGACAGCTTCATAAAGGTCAAAACAAGACAGGGGTCTACTTTAATTAATGGACACAGGCATCATTTGGCCACAAACTGCCCTCAAACCCATGGGACTTGGTTTCAGTGGACATCAATTGCTGGGCCTCTGAATGAACATATCTAGGGCCCAGTAAGCTGGGTAAGGGAAGAGGTAGGCCAGACGATGACAGCCTATCGCTCCCGCTCCCGTAGGAAGTAGCGTCGGCAGGGGGCTCGGCCTAGGAAGAGGCTAACTCGAATATCCACCCAACACTCCCCGCCTAACCCAAACATCCACCCAACACTCCCCGCCTAACCCGAACATCCACCCAACACTCCCCGCCTAAACCGAACATCCACCCAACACTCCCCGCCTTAGGCTAACTCGAACATCCACCCAACACTCCCCGCCTAACCCGAACATCCACCCAACACTCCCTGCCTAAACCGAACATCCACCCAACACTCCCCGCCTAAACCGAACATCCACCCAACACTCCCCGCCTAGGCTAACTCGAACATCCACCCAACACTCCCCGCCTAAACCGAACATCCACCCAACACTCCCCGCCTAACCCAAACATCCACCCAACACTCCCCGCCTAACCCAAACATCCACCCAACACTCCCCGCCTAAACCGAACATCCACCCAACACTCCCCGCCTAAACCGAACATCCACCCAACACTCCCCGCCTAGGCTAATTCGAACATCCACCCAACACTCCCCGCCTTAACCGAACATCCACCCAACATTCCCCGCCTTAGGCTAACTCGAACATCCACCCAACACTCCCCGCCTAACCCAAACATCCACCCAACACTCCCCACCTAACCCAAACATCCACCCAACACTCCCCGCCTAAACCGAACATCCACCCAACACTCCCCGCCTAAACCGAACATCCACCCAACACTCCCCGCCTAGGCTAATTCGAACATCCACCCAACACTCCCCGCCTAAACCGAACATCCACCCAACATTCCCCGCCTTAGGCTAACTCGAACATCCACCCAACACTCCCCACCTAAACCGAACATCCACCCAACACTTCCCTGCCTAACCCAAACATCCACCCAACACTCCCCGCCTAGGCTAACTCGAACATCCACGCAACACTCCCCGCCTAACCCGAACATCCACCCAACACTCCCCGCCTAAACCGAACATCCACCCAACACTCCCCGCCTAAACCGAACATCCACCCAACACTCCCTGCCTTAGGCTAACTCGAACATCCACCCAACACTCCCCGCCTAGGCTAACTCGAACATCCACCCAACACTCCCCGCCTAACCCAAACATCCACCCAACACTCCCCGCCTAAACCGAACATCCACCCAACACTCCTCACCTAGGCTAATTCGAACATCCACCCAACACTCCCCGCCTAAACCGAACATCCACCCAACACTTCCCCGCCTAACCCAAACATCCACCCAACACTCCCCGCCTAAACCGAACATCCACCCAACACTCCCCGCCTAGGCTAATTCGAACATCCACCCAACACTCCCCGCCTAAACCGAACATCCACCCAACACTCCTCGCCTTAGGCTAACTCGAACATCCACCCAACACTCCCTGCCTAAACCGAACATCCACCCAACACTTCCCCGCCTAACCCAAACATCCACCCAACACTCCCCGCCTAGGCTAACTCGAACATCCACCCAACACTCCCCGCCTAACCCGAACATCCACCCAACACTCCCCGCCTAAACCGAACATCCACCCAACACTTCCCGCCTAAACCGAACATCCACCCAACACTCCCCGCCTAAACCGAACATCCACCCAACACTCCCCTCCTAACCCAAACATCCACCCAACACTCCCCGCCTAACCGCCTACATGTGGTACAATGTTTAATATTGTGCTGTAATGAAATATTTTTGTGTCCTGCGCACTGGATACAGAGATTTGTTGAGCCCTGAGAATGCAATCTTTGCACTCCATAATAATCTCCATAACCTACAACACATTTATATCATCAATGACATTGATTTCAAGTACACTATAGCCCAAACACAGGTTATCGAGATGGCAACAATAATCGATATATTTGAAATATCAAGACCAAAATGCTGATATTCATCATCAATATATATTGGATGTCAATGACACTCCTACCTGACAGCATCGCAGTTCCACTGAATAGCCAAGTTTGACCTTATCTTACCAGTCACTGTAGGAGCAGTAAAGGGACTGGCCCTTGGAGGAGGCAAAGACTCTGGAGGCGGACTCTGGGAGTGCCCTGGCACTTCTACCAAGGTGTGTCCAACATGTAGTGCAATAAAAAGAGTAAATATATTATACATTATGCAGTAAACCATTGGGGGGGATCCCCTGTGTTAAAGAAGCAAAGGTTTACTTCAGTCTGAAATGCTCAAAATTCCATTCACTAGGCAAATGGTTTTTCCATGTGACAATTTAGGATGCTCATACTGGTGAATACGATGCAAAACTATTCCATGGTCATTGACATTTGCTTATATATATGAACCAATATCATTATACTTTGACTTCATTGCACTTGTATTCCCAGCAGTTCCTAATCAGGACACTGGCCCAAATTGTCCTGTCAGATAGTAGTTGAATATGTTGAATAACATATCCATTTGGCCAGCCTAGGTTACGAACCTAGATATTAGGGATTGCTACAGGAATACATTTGTTTAGGGTGTTACTGCATATATAATATACACGTTAATGCTGAGGGTACCTAGGGCATACTCTAGGATTTCTTGGAGAGGAATTTCTGACAAAAAGTTTAATGGGTTCAACCCAGGGCTGGAAACCGTATAGAGATGGATTATCATATCCATCAATACCGTAATCTCCCGCGTAGAGGACGCGGTGAGCGTAGAAGACGCTCCCCAAACTCACGGTATGCTGGTTCGCGTAGAGGACGCATCCAACCCCTCTGAATCGATTTGTAAAATAAACCCCGTACAAGACGCCCCCCCAACTCAGCAGGGGGGGGGGTTCGCGTATAGGACGCACCCCCCACCCCCCCCACCCCTCTATGAGTCTATGCTGTCATCGGCCCATACATTCCCTACACCCCGGCAGGCGTGCGGACCATTCCCCGGTCTGCCGCGGCGCTAGCGCTATGAGTCGATGCTGTCATCGGCCCACGGTCGGCTTGAACCCGCCGAGCGCCCGTACACCGACCGGGCTGCCGCGGTGAGGGCTCTATGAGTTCAAGCTGTCATCGGCACACGGTGTGACGGTCGGCGTCAAACCCGCCAAGCAAATCTACACCGACCGGGTTGCTGAATTGCTGGCTATGTGAGTTCAAGCTGTCATCGGCACACGGTCGGCGTCAAACCCGCCGAGCAAATCTACACCTCCCAGTCTGCCGCGGTGCTGGCTATATGAGTTCAAGCTGTCATCGGCGCATTTTCCCAAATGAGATGTTGGAAAACCCCGCGTATAAGACGCACCCCCAACTTGAAAAAATCCTATAAGACGCACAAGGCATTTGTTTGGCGTAGAGGACGCGTCTTATACGCGGGAGATTACGGTAATATAGAAAATATGGGGGAAGGAGTCTCGGATGGGTTCATGATGGGGCAGGGTGCTGTGTCATTTGAAATGGCATATTATTTGAATTTTGAAAATCCACCCATAAATAAACTTTTAAGAGCTGAAATCATCAAAGGTGTATGGAGAAAATATGCAACACCATGTTGCCAAAGAGTCCTTTTAGTCTTAGTGTGGGTACCGGGGGTGTGGCGTACAGGATATTGGGCCTACATGTAAGATCTGAGACCCCTCTTACACCAGGGCCGGATCCAGGGGGGGGTCCTGGGGGTCCAGACCCCCCCCCCCTTTTGGTCAACCCATAACATGTTCAAATGGGGGTCCCCGAAGAGGGACCCCCCCCCCCTTTGGGCCCACCCAAGATGTCCACTTTGTATACCCCCATTCATGGCTCCTATCTCTCTTTGATATGGTTTTATTATTTGTGAATTTTACAATTTATGACTACAGTATCTAAAATCTATAAAATTTACACAAAATTAGAAGTAGGGCGCAGGGTCTACAGGGGATGTAGAAGTGGGGCGCAGGGTTTGCGGAGGGTGTAGAAGTGGGGTGCAGGTTCTGCGGGGATGTAGAAGTGGGGCGCAGGGTTTGCGGAGGGTTTAGAAGTGGGGCGCAGGGTCTGCGGGGGATGTAGAAGTGGGCACAGGGTCTACGGGGGATGTAGAAGTGGGGCGCAGGGTTTGCGGAGGGTGTAGAAGTGGGGCGCAGGGTATGCAGGGATGTAAAAGTGGGCCAAAGGGTTTGCGGAGGGTGTAGGAGTGGGGCGCGGGGTCTATGGGGGATGTAGAAGTGGGGCGCAGGGTCTACGAGGGATGTAGAAGTGGGGCGCAGGGATTGCGGAGGGTGTAGAAGTGGGGCGCAGGGTCTACGGGGGGATGTAGAAGTGGGCACAGGGTCTACAGGGGATGTAGAAGTGGGGCGCAGGGTTTGCGGAGTGTGTAGCAGTGATACGCAGGGGGTACGGAGTGTGTAGGAGTGATACACAGGGGGTACGGAGTGTGTTGGAGTGATACGCAGGGGTTACGGGGTGTGTAGGAGTGATACGCAGGGGGTACGGAGTGTGTAGCAGTGATACGCAGGGGGTACGGAGTGTGTAGGAGTGATACGCAGGGGGTACGGAGTGTGTTGGAGTGATACGCAGGGGGTACGGAGTGTGTAGGAGTGATACGCAGGGGTTACGGGGTGTGTAGGAGTGATACGCAGGGGGTACGGAGTGTGTAGCAGTGATACGCAGGGGGTACGGAGTGTGTAGGAGTGATACGCAGGGGGTATGGAGTTTGTAGGAGTGATACACAGGGGGTACGGAGTGTGTTGGAGTGATACGCAGGGGGTACGGAGTGTGTAGGAGTGATACACAGGGGGTACGGAGTGTGTTGGAGTGATACGCAGGGGGTACGGAGTGTGTAGGCGTGATACGCAGGGGGTATGGAGTTTGTAGGAGTGATACGCAGGGGGTACGGAGTGTGTAGGAGTGGTACGCAGGGGGTACGGAGTGTGTAGCAGTGATACGCAGGGGGTACGGAGTGTGTAGGAGTGATACGCAGGGGTTACGGAGTGTGTAGGAGTGATACGCAGGGGGTACGGAGTGTGAACAGAGGGTGCAGGAGTACATATCAGTGATAGGGTTAGATATTTTGGGTTTGGCTTAACAATTCAATTGTAACTGACACAATGACAGTGTCACTGGGACTAACCATTTAATCGTCATTGACACTGACACTCATACTCCGTAGACGCTCTGAGGGAACCTCAGAGACCAAGTGTGTCTGTTGTAGTCTGTTTGGTCAGCCAATCTGGCAGAGTGGCCATTTCTCACAGAAGTACTTACTGTCAGGTCCAATGCTTCCACCAACACTTCCCTCAATGTATATCCAGAGATTCACAATACAAAAACCACTTGAAATACTTGTAATAATTAATAATCCACGTGATTTTCAAATCTCCCTCCCTAACTCCAAATCATTGTCGGCCATCTTGAAGCCAGGTGTAGCCACCTAGTGCCAAAAAGACTACCGTACACTATTCTTGGTTGGTTAGCCCTATGTTTCAAGAGCAGTCTAACACCAGGTAGCATTCCCAGCATGTTGACAATGGAGGCCATTGAGGTAGTGATATCTAAGCTCAAGATAAACATGTCAGATTTATTGGATATATCTCATGTTTCAGTCAATATAAGCTGATGTACATGAAAACTACATGTTTGTGAATAGGAGGGACAATTTCCAGGAACTGACAGTGAGTACTTAGTTCAGACTAGCCATGTGTTTGTGCCACTATAGACTTGTATACATCTTGGATCCTGCCTGTGAGCAGGCAGGTATTTCGGCCTACTTGGATCCTGCCTGTGTGCAGGCAGGTATTTCGGCCTATGACAGTCACATTGTCACCGGCGGAGACGTTATGGAGTGAGTTGGCGCCGATCCAACTACAGTCACAGTGCCAGTATCACTGGAACTATTAAACAATTCAATCGTCAGTGTCAGTGGAAGTTGGAACTAACAATTCAATTGTCACTGACAGTG
This sequence comes from Acholoe squamosa, assembly GCA_949317995.1. Lineage (NCBI taxonomy): Eukaryota > Metazoa > Annelida > Polychaeta > Phyllodocida > Polynoidae > Acholoe > Acholoe squamosa. The sequence goes on from OX439045.1 coordinate 68,793,752, forward strand.
CCACTGGAACTCAGTTTCAGACTTACCTTTGCCTGTACACAAAAGAAACAGAGAAAATGTGAGCCGCTTAATCGTAACCCATGTCAAATTGCTCCATTTGTTTATATTCGTGAAGCCGGCGTCACGACGGACCGGATGTTCAAACATAGTCACGCATGCGCAGCAACCGGAAAAGGGTCTATGAGAATCCATACAGTTTCCATAGTCTCTTATTGTTGAAGGCTTGGTGAAGAAATGTCATACTAGGTGAGAGTTGACAAGTATTGACACATGTTGACATGTGCTCACCCTGGTCCCCTCACATCTTTATTGAAGTAAGTGAAGACATGTGAACCTGCCTGAGAGTTGACAAGTATTGATGAATGCTCACCCAGTTCCCATCACATCCTTATGGAAATGAGTGAAGACATGTGAGGTTGGGTGAGAGTTGACAACTATTGACACATGTTGACATGTGCTCACCCAGTTCCCCTCACATCTTTATGGAAATGAGTGAAGACATGTGAAGCGGTGTGAGAGTTGACAAGTATTGACACATGTTGACGCATGCTCTCTCAGGTCTTACTGAAGTAAGTGAAAGTTTGTCAAGCTGAGTGAGAGTTGACATTGTATCACACAAAATGACATTATTCGTTATCACTCAATGTACTCACACATTCCTCACCCAGCATGACTCATGTTCACTAGGATTTGCTGGGACTTGGGGCCCTTAATCAATGTTCTGAATTAGCTAGTAAAATGAAGTATCTGGAATCAAACTCAAACTGTCGTTTGCTCTTCAAGTCAGGGATTAATCCCCGGGATTAATCTATATGAAAAATCTTGCAGAACACTCAGTAATCTAGTATATTCCCAGGTAGCACAAAAAAACTTGCCAACGTTGGCCCAACGTTGGCTGCCCATCGGGCCTACGTAGGCCCGACCAGTGGCATTTGCCAACCAAATGCCAACATTGGCCCAGTGTTGGCAGGACATCGGCAAATGGTCGGCCCCTGGCCGACCATTTGCCGATGCTAATGTTTGCCGACCAAAAGCCAACGTTGAGCCTACATTGGCATTTGGTTGGCACCGTCGGGCCTACGTAGGCAGGATGGGCAGCCTATGTAAAGCCGATGGTTGGGCCAACGTTGGCCCAACGTTATGCCAATGTCTCTGTGCTACCTGGGTTGTTTGGATGTATTGACAAAGGATGTGATGGTGTTTAACTTTTATTTTATTCTAAAGACATACACAGAAAATAATCCAAGTTAGTAAATACTAATCTAACTTAGACAAAATCACCCATTAGGCAAAATACCCAACATGTTAGTAACATCTTACTAATGTGTTAGTAGTATTAACTAACCTATTAAGGCAAGCTGACTTGACTTAGCCATGTCTAAGGGGTAGTAGTTTTGTCTGAGTGGTAGCAGTTTTGTCTAAGGGGTAGTAGATTTTTTTCACACCAGGTGGCAGTGTGGTTTGCATGAGGATTTTTATGGTAAGTGCATATCATGGAAAATCCTGTGAATGTCAGAATAATGGTGCTTTCAATGACTATTGACATAATAACGCCTCTACAATTCAACCTGGCATGTGATTTAACAGAATACACTTAATAAATATATATTTGTTATTGAAGGAGCAATGAAGAATAATGGAAACACCTTTTCTGTGGAAATTTAATTTACTCATATATCCACATCTTTGACATTATGATAAACCCAGAGCAACTAAGTTCACGGGTTACAAAGAAAATGATGTGAGGTATTGAACTTGCTTCTCAAATGGAGAGGCTCTGTTCTGGATGTCTTAACCTATGTGGAGTTTACACTTACCATTTCAGAATTAAGAGAATTGCTATGTTGCTTGAAAGTCTATGTAGTTAGTGGAAAAGTCTAAGGCAAGTTAGGAGAAATCAGGCAAGTCAGGCATTTTGCCTAAGGGTTAGGCATAAACTCCCAAGAAAACTTCGGTGGTTTGGGGACGTGCAAACTCCCAACTTGGGTTAGCAAGTCCAACAAATGTTAGGCGAAAGGCCTAAGATATTCAGAATATTTTTTTGTGTGTAAAAGAAAATGCATGAGTTAGTACCGACATTAGGGATGAGTCATTTATTGCCAGCTGGGGGGGGGGCTTGGTGGATTTTGGCTGATCGTCAGGTTTTTTCCTACCCCCTAGTTTTCTTGCCACGAACAGAAGAAAAAAAGCTAGCTGCAAACAGCATTAAACAAACATGATTCATTCGCCCATTTACTCAGTATTAAATGTGTAGATCCCATGGAGGGTCTCACCCACATAACTTAGCTTAGAAAACTAAACTCTCATCTCTGTACCGCCGTGGTACAGAGATGAGAGTTTAGTTTTCTAAGCTAACATAACTCAGAGTAGAGTCACACATTCAATTACACATTCATGAGCGCGGGAAAAGCGTCGGGTAACGTTAGTCCTCATTTTTCTCAGCAGGTGGCTGCACTATAAGCTGCGTCCATTCGTTTACAAACAGAGCCAGCATGGCTGACGGACCGACCTTCGGTTTGTTACCAGATGTTGTCTTGATTTCCATTTTTAACTACCTTAATATTGAAGATCTCATCAATGTATCAAGACTAAACCGTCGTTTGGAAGCATTGTCGAGGGAGAGATACCTTGTCAGGTGAGAGAAATCGCCATTTTTGTGTCGCCCTGAGACAATGGTTTTCTGAAAGTGCTGTATTATCGCTCACTGACTTGCTGTGTTTTCCACCTGTCACTGTAGTGTCAGAATAGACCTTTTTCAGCGAATGTGTATTCACACCCTAAGCGGCCCTGGTGGAGATCTCAAGTGTAAACAATAGGTAGCAAATGCACTGTAGTTTCCTCAGTTTCCTCATTAGATTTTTACCACTTATATTAGCGATGTCAGCCAAATACAGGTGAATACTCCCTGTAATAGGCTGTATTACACTGAGGCTGTATCTGTCACAGTGCTGAACAGCCATACATGCCAACATTTCAAATTCAATGCCCGAAACCGGGAGATCCCCCCAGGGGGGCCATTCATAAATGATATGGAAAATTTGACCATTTTAGACCTCCCCCCCAGTCATTGTTTTTTTGCCAGTTTTGCAGTGCTAATAATGTATATGGAAAATTAATTCTGTCATGCTGGGCCAGACCCCCTCCCCCATGAGGTCATTTTTGGATGGACCCAGTGGTCTGGTGTAATATGCATTAGATATTTGAGTAGGCCTACATCTCAAGCACAGTGAATGAGTAATTTATTGCCTGGGGATTGTAAGCATATCCCGGTAGCGCAGCAATAGTTCATGGGGTCTGGGGGAATCCCTCCCAGAAAAGAAATGAGAGGTCGAATGGTGAATTCTGATGGTGCATTCAATTTTCGGGTCAGAAATGGACATGAGTACATAGTAAATTGACCAGGGAAATGTAGGAAAATAGTTATGGACAAGGCTTTAGATAGGCCTTGGCTTTCTAAGGTTATTGGAGTTTCAGTGATGTATCTACATTTATTGATGAATATAGAAACACTACAAATATCTGAAAACTAAAGAAACACATGCTTTATTGGGTGACCAGCTCATATTCAATTTAGTTCTTAAAAGCACCAGTGTTGTTGCATTTTGGTCTTGGTACACCCTTTTGTTGAACTACTGAGAGCTCCGTAAGTGTTCATGACTGTTTATTAAATGTTCATATCAGTAATGATAATCCCTTTGGTATAAGGTATGTTAGAAGTTATGTACATATCTAGATTACTAGTGAATCTGTCATTAAGTCAAAGGTACTCGGTACTGGTACTGGTGTGAATGAGACCAGGGCCTAATACCTGAGGTGTGCACCTGAGTGAGGTATGGGCAGTGTGGCCTTTAGACCATGTCATACAGGTAAGTACAGACCTGCTTCTAGCTTCTTTGCCAGAGTCAGTAATGGTACATCTGCTTTATAAGTAAATAAAGTCAGGTGCATACTAGGGTACTTCATTTTGTCCATTCATTGACCTTTGAGTTTCTCTTGTCTAGCCGACAGTGTTTTATAGGTAATTGATTTCGCTTTCTCCACTAGTGAAGCTGTTGGCTGCCATTCAGTGCACTTCACTCTCTTGAAGATATTGACCTTTGCCGCAATCAGGCCACACAGGGTGTTCCCGGTTCCTGTAATATCTGCCGTGGCTGCTTTTGAAGAATGGCCTTCTCTGACATTTTGCCCGAGGTTGGACCGGGATTCCTTCAAGATCTTTTTGATGGTGCTAAATATGCCCTCTCAGAAGGCATTACTGTGTGGAATCAATAGGACAAGTTTTGCCAATTTTGGTAGCAATTTAAACCTGGGTAGGTTTGTAGCTGGATCCATGATTTGACCAATGGATGACCACTGTTTGTCAGCAGATGTGCCCTGTATTTCCTCCTCGTGAAGCCTTTGGTAGCATAAGAATTCCCCATAAAGGGTGTCCATCTCCTGTTCCTTTATCACATCCGGAAACTGGTTGGTCAGTACGACTAGGTCATCAAACTGGGTATTCAGACGTGCTTCCACATCAAAGAAGATAGCAGCCTTCAGTACCTTGTCTTTCAATGGTAACTTGTGCTTCATATAGGAAGCCACTTCTTGAAGTCCATCACGTATTTCTTTCAATAACTTCTTGTATTCCTCAGAACCAACTAAGTGATTCTTAATCGCAAGTTGTTTGGCAGCCCATCCTGGATATATGGAGTCAAGAGGCAGTAGTACATTTGCATCTTTGATATCCAGTGACAGGATGCCGTCAGTGCTCTGTTTGGCATGACCCATAGCAGCAGGGTTCACAAACCTACAAGGGAAATGTTCACTATACATGTACAACATGGCAATTATTGTTGGGCTATCATTATCAGTACATCCTTTCAATAATGTTAAGATACATGTAAATGAATTTAATCATGAGAGTCTTAGTCTTGATTGTGTTTAGCAAAGAAAAAGGATCAGGAGTTCCATTGTAAGGACCTTGCCAAAATGTCCTCGTACAGTGCCATCAGGCAGGGGTGTAACCTGTGAACCATTGGCTCCTCTCTCTGTAGTAGTGTATTAAACTTGTCAAAAGGGACCATCACGTAGTGACTGTAGTTGAGGTAGAGTGGTGTAAGCGGGTTTGAGAAAACCTTCACTAGCCTTGCTTCCCTAGCAGGAGTTTTGCTTTTGGCAAAGTCTTGATCAGTGTCCTGAAGTTGAAGCCATATCAAAATTACAATGATGATTCAAGTATTGTTAGGTGATTGGTATTAGCTAAATATTTCCTTAAGTGTTCAAAGGATATCTGTGAAGATGGGATCCTTAAGACCATAGGACCGGATAATCATCATTCTATATATCTACAGACAAAATGTAAGAATTAGGTTAATTAATGATTAATTTTGTACCATTTGCAACATTGTGACACATACCTCAACCGTGTCATAGTTAGACAGGAAATAGGCCTTGAGACCCTCATACAGTTGGAGAGTCCTCTCTATGGACTTGCCCATGCTTAGCCATCTAGTCGAGGCATACTTGAGCACCTTTCTTATTCCACCCTCACAGAATTCAATATACTCCCTCAGCTCTTCTTTCCTTTTGACAGATTTATCAAAATGATAGTAGATGTCGATGAGGATCTCTTGAATATTCACAGACAGTGTTTTGGACCCTTTTGCACCTGCAATATGTGCTAGGTGACATGGGCAACCCACAGAGTAAACTAAGGGCTGGGCCTTTTTCAGTCTGGACAAGACAGAATTGTTGCTTCCTATCATGGTGCTTGCATTATCAGAGGAGAAGGTGCAGCAATTCGCCCAATCAAGTCCAGCAGTCTCGAGACAATCTTCAATCACTGTGACAAATGATAAAAGCATAGATTTGATTTTGGCTGCATAGGCAGAAAGGGTGTTAATGAATGTAAATGTTTTTGGGCATAAAAAAAGAACACAACTACTTATCCTGCACTCTACGATTATACAATTGAAATGTATTTTCTACTACGAATAAATCACCCACTTATCTGAAAAGCATTTACCTCTAAACAAAGTTGCAGCATCTCCCTTTCCGATTGATGGCATGTCGAGAAATGATGTCACAATGTCTCCTTCTTCATTCTCATGCCTTATCAATACAGGCAAGTACTTATCGTTCTCATCACTCACTGCATCCGTTGCAATACCATAATATGAGGAGGTGGCTGCTTTAACCGTTTCTTTGACAGATTCAGGACCCAATACTCCATTTAAAATGTGTGTTGTTTTGGTTCTTCCACAGTGATATTGGCTGGCAATCGTACTGTCCTCAAACATCCTGTGGAAAAGCTGAGATATGCTATCTGTGGCTTGGAGTGAGACATTGTTATCAACTGCCCAACCAGTGAAAAGGAGCTCTGCCTTAGCTACCTTAAGCTTAAGTGGTTCGTTTGGCTTTGTTTGGATAAATGATGTCATCTTGGAGTTTTTTGCCACAGCAGTTGCATTTTCCTTGTGCTTTAGTGTAATAAAATGTTCTTTAATGTCATTGTATCCACCATGAGAGATTTTGAAGTCCAAGCGACAAGGGGCACAGAAAGCATATAATGCGCCTGACCTTGATGGCAAGATGATTCCTGGATGTTTATCTTTCCATTCTGCTTGAAATGTGGAGTTATATTTCTTTCTTTTAGATTTCTTTCCCATTGCAGTGGCAGGTCTTTTCTCTGACATCACTTAATGAGGGTTATCTTCCAAGCTTGGTTTGTATAAAGAAATATGAGCAATGATTCACTGCAGGGCAATACTTGGGGAGGCAACATAGGGTTTGAGGATTTAGAGCAAGCTCTACACTTGGCTCTTCAACCAGCTGTCATAGGGGCACTTTAATTAAGTATAATATTTCCCCAAATATAAGCCCAGTCCCGAATATATGTAAGTCAAATGAATCAAAAGTAAGTTCTCCATCTACACTTATTTGCCCAATTCTTGTTTAATACCCCACTACTGTAATCGTATTTTATTTCGCGATGTAGGGCCTACATATTTTTGCGAATTTGCACAGAAATATGAAATTCGCAAAAATTTAAGTACCGTGATACCTCATGTATAAGGCACAGCTTATACACAAATTAGAGCCATACTGCGCCTTATAGAGGGGGTGCTTCTTATAGGCAGGATTAAAATTACACTAGATTTGACTTAAAGTGACCCAAAAGTGCCCACACTGTGCCTATAATTTTTTTATATTGTGTCTGACTTTAACTTGGGGTGGGTCTTATAAGCAGGGTCGTCTAGTACGCGGGATATTAAGGTACATCATAAAAATTAATCCCTTGTGGGTGGAGTATTCCATGTTGGGGTTCAAATTGACAGAATTTACATCTATATGTAGATCTATCAGTAAAACATGTACAGTGGTGCAAGCATATTAAGACTTGCTCAAATCTCTTTAATTTGATATAGGAGAATTGAAATGAAGTGAGAAAACAGAAATTGAAAATATTTCTAGTGAATCAAGACTGAGCACAGCAGATATGCCAGGGCTAGGGCCAAAAAAAAAATTGTCTGTTTCAGGTCACCCGACCCTACCTAGCTAAACAGGGCCGACCCTAATTTTTTTTCTTCAATTTTGGAAAATGTCCATATTTTTGGGTCACTTTTTTGGTTATCGTAACGAACCTCGTGTCCTGCACACGCATCAGACCGCATCCAGCCTCTTTAAAACATTAAAAAAAAAAGAGAAATCCGACCTACCCTGACCTAATATCTTTGGCCTAGGCGGGACGGGGCAGCAGCGTTACATGCAACACAGCAAAATCCATTGTTCTAGGCGACACAGGCCCTCTCACCATGAAGGGTAAGGCTAGTCGCGGCTTCAGTCACACACCCATGTCAGTAGAAAATTAAGTGCCCCATCCCCCCCTGAGGTGATCAGCAGAAAGGATACTCTACTGTACTATAGGATGTCAATAACAAACAGAACAGAGGAAAAAGTGTGTTGCATGTAACGCTGGCGCCCCATGCCACCTAGTGGAGCTTGGGTTATAGAGGAGGGATTGAGGGGTAGTGGTGTGGGGAGGGGAGCTCATGGACTGCCGCAAGTCTATGTGCATGTGTGCAACTACATGTAGGCCTATTTGGAAATGTCACTTTTATGTTCCATATGATCAGACAAGCTAGAGGATTAACAAAATCGTAAATTTAAATACATGTGAAAATGACTTTTAAAGCAAATTCGCGAATCTCTATACACAAGAAAACATCTATGTTTACAGTAAATCTTTTTCCTGCAGTGAATGATGCTCTTTTTCTAATAAAGTCCTTCCAAATGAAACATAGCAGACAACTCTAAAAGACGACCTCCAAGGCATTCCCAGTAACCGGAAGTTGCGGGAAATTAAGTGATAAGTGTAAAGACAGAGGGCGCAACTGTGCCGTGTTTGCAATGAGCGTCCGCATCCTGCAAGTTTCCCGCGGTCTACTAACGTCCTTAGAACATGCTCTAACTTTGGTTCTAGTTGGAATATCTGAGAACTTTTTACAGTTCTGAAAAGCCTGAGACCGGGAGAAACCGGGAGATTACTATGGACCGGGAGATCATAAAAAAATTGGCCCAAAAACGGGAGTCTCCCGGCGAAACCGGGAGTGTTGGCATGTATGAACAGCTGGTACTGCAAATTCAATTCTGACGGTTCTGGTGGACAGAATTACATTAAATTACCACCAAATTAAAGGAAAAACTTTATTCTATCCCAATGTCATGTTCTCCAGACCCATGTATATAGTTTAATGCCAAATGAGACAGGGGGAAGTTAGGTAAGTTCCAGTTTCTGTAGGCCCACAGTAGGGCCATACACCCCAAAAAATAATATTTTTTGCCAAGCAGGACGAACATACTGGGCTCTTCTCCAAAGATTTTTTTTGTCAGAACTGTTTGGTTTTATGTAGCTATACACCAGCGATTTTTGGCGATTTTTAATCTCCTGGAGGCATTACACCAATATGTTCAAAAAAAGAAAATAAATTACTGATTTTGACTTGAAATTTAAAATACTTATCTCCCTAATAATATGATGTCGCCTAGAAATGTTAATCTATGAAATCCCAGATAAATTCTGCTGAAATCAGCTAGTGGATTCACCTTTTCAATCTAAAGTTATGAATGATTAAATAAAATATGCCAACATGCTGTGCATGCAGCACATGTTTTATTCTGTCTTCTTACTCAATACTGTTTGGCAAAGCATGACAGAGAGATTTTCACCTTATCAATGTGTAAAGTGGCATAAAAATGGTTCTAGAAGGAGTATCAACTTGATTCAAAAAGCTATGGATTGCAAATATTCTCCTGATCAATGTGGTATATGAGTTATATCATTTCATTGAAGTCCTTACTTTTGGCTGTCATCGCTACTTACCCCGGTATATAAAACAGACCTTAATAATCTTTAGTTTTGCAGAACCCCGGGGTCCCCCTACATCTCTAGCTGTTTCTGGTGAAAAATATTATTTGATGAAGCAACAAATTTGGGAGAAAATCTGGATTTTGTAAAGGGTAGTATATCGCCACATTACAACAAGTCACTCGCTGTCACATCTTGCGCAGGCCATCCTTCCACTTCCACTTAAGATTTTCAGCATTTATGTAACTCAGACGTTCATAATTTTTAATTCACATATTGCCCTATATCTCTACTGTAAGTGGTAAAAAGATTTTTTTTATCAAAACACATGATTTGGAGAAAATCAGGATTTTATACAGGGTAGTAGATCGGCCCAGTGTCTTGAGTAAGGCAGGCCACACACTCACTGCTCTACCCCGCCGATCCCGCAGGGCACATTCTCCCACTTCCACAAAATATTTTCAACATTTAAATAAATCGGACATTCATAATTCTTGGTTCCGCAAACTCCCCTATATCTCTATTATTAATGATGAAAGGGATTTTTTGATGAAGCCACAGGATGTGGATTAAATCGGGATTTAGTAAAGGGTAGTAGATCACCACAGTGCATTCTCTATGGCAGCGTGAGTGGGGTGGCCTGGCAGTGGCAGATCTCCAACACCATTTTGTGCTGCAACCTGACGTCACGTGAAAAACCCTTATTTGTTTACACAAACGTGACAGAGTAATGTAACTGACATACAGGTATCTGGTTTCAATGAACAATATGATTTCGTAGTACATGATTATGTTCAGGAATCAAGCAAATTGGCATTGGCTATAGAAGAACCCCCCCCGAGTCCCTCAAAATTCCACCAACTGTGTCTTGTGACCAAGTCATGCCAGAAATTTTCTGAGAAAACTGAGAAATGAGAATGTGTTATTTGAAGAAAACAATATCATGGATTCGTGATGTAGCGATGGCAGCCAAAACTCAGGACTAATGCAGGGTTCCAAGAAAAGAGCTAGAAATTTGCAACTCATAGCGTTTTTAAGCGAGTTGATTCTTCTCATTCCCCCCCTTAGGCTAAGGCTTAGGGCTTTCTCGCACCAACTCACGGCCTCTTGAGGCTGTTTGTCCCAGGCTCCGCTGATTTTGTGCTCTTTGTTATGTTTACTTTGAGCCTCTGTTGCTTCTTCCACAAATAAAAAATATTCTAATCAAATAGATATTTGATATAAATTTCGTCCTGATTCCGGGTGAAATCAGAGGAATTTTGAAGATATTTGAGGTGAAAGTAAACATAACAAAGAGCACAAAATCAGCGGAGCCTCGGACAAACAGCCTCGAGAGGCCGTGAGTTGGTGCGAGAAAGCTAACCATAAGGGGGGGAATAGAAACATTTTTATGCCGATATCATATGGCATACTGGTAGCCAACTCGCATTGACTTAAACTTAGGGAGTGATCATTTTTTCACAACCGGGGGGGGGGGTCAGAATTTTTTCAACCCCTTGACCAGGGGGGTTCAGAATTTTTTCAACACCTCTGATGGGGGGGTCAAAATAATTTCATCTGTCTTCAGTGGAAAACCCCACGCGTTACTAAAGGCTAAAAGGGGACGTTCACGCGCGATTTTTGTCCCTTATGGGGGAGGTCGAAAAAATTTTACCCCCTCTTTCGTGCGTCCGCGCGCAAACCCACCAGCCCCCCTCCCTGTTGTTAAAAAAATGATCACTCCCTTAGCGGTTACAGCCAAAAATCAGGACCTCAACGGAACTTCGCAATCTATATATCAGATGAAAGAGTTTAATATTTGCATTCAAATGCTTTTTGAGTTAAGTTGATATTCCTAGAGACATCTTTATGGCAAGCTAAAAAAAAATAAAAAATGAATTTCTTTCTGTTGAATAGTATCATTACATGTTTAAAAATCTCAAAAAAATTCTAAAATCCATTTTTATAACACCAAATCATTCTTAATCAAAAGTCCTAGGAGAATTGCTCACTATATTCGACCTGCTTGGCAAAAAATAATATATTACCGTAAACTCCCGCATATAAGACGCGTCCTCTACGCCAAACAAAATGCTGGGGAGTCTTATAGCTTTCACTCAAGTTGGGGGTGCGTCTTATACGAGGGGTAATTTTTCTATAGAAATGAACTAATCTTACAAATATCAGCATTAAAATGTGCGTCTTATACGCGAAAATGCATGTGCTAACTTTGGGGTGCGTCTTATACGCGCAGCGCGTCTTCTACGCGGGAGATTACGGTAATTTGTATCTATGCTGTACAAGTTTGGAAGATTGATAGACCCAACTTAACTCTTTCTCAGATGGCATTAAACTACATACATGGATTAGGAAAACAGGCTAGTGGGATAGAAAAACATTTTTCCTTCAATTTGGTGTTGATTTGATGCAATTCTATCCAATAGAACCCTCAGAATCGAATAAACAATACCAGGTGGTTAGCACTGTGACAGCCACAGGGAGTATTGAGCTGTGTTTGTCTGTCATCGCTACCTAAAGGATTCGCCTGAGAATACTAAACCTGCCAACCGGTCCCTAGGGCTAGGCATATGCTGTTCTATGAGCGGCAGACGGTGTGGATTCCCCACACTAGAGAATACAAGCTGAGGTTAGATTGCCGATATGGCACTTTGAAAATCAGAAAAGCAAAATTCTTTCTGTTATTTCCATGAAGTATTTTAATTTAATGGCTGAGATGATTCCAACAATAAAACATGTGCTGTAAGGAGAGCAAGCAGACATGGTTCTACTTAGTTAATGATAACTTCTGATTGGATTGGTCAATCGACTAGCTATTTTCACTACCTTGTAACTAAATAATTGGAAATTAACATATCTAGGTGTCATCATATTAGTAGCCTAAGTAGGGGGGTGAGTATTTTAAATTTCAAGTCAGAATCAGAAATTTATTTATTTTTTCTTGAAGATTTTGATGTAAAACCTTCAGGAGATTGAAAATCGCCAAAAAATCGCTACTGTATTTAATAAACATAAAACCAACTGATTCTGAATAAAAAATATATTGAGAAGAGATACAGGGTAGTATATCGCCACAGTGCGTTCTCTATGACAGCGGGAGTAGGGTGTCCTGTGGAGGGTCTCCCAACACCGTCATGCACTGCGAATTGACGTCACCTGAAAGGACTTTATAGAAATGTTCGGCTACTTTGTAATTATTGGTGTAAACAAACATGTCAAACCGGTCATGTAACCGGAAACTGACCAGTTTCCCCGAAAGGAGTCGAGAAAGGGCTACGCTCTTGGGAGCTGTAATAGGGTGAATGGGTTGCATGACATCATGTTATTAAAAAATAGTTGAAATAATAATAGAATGGTGCACTTATGTTAGCTACATGCCTCTAAGAATGCGGAGGAAACTAAACAGCGCTCCACTGTGTAACTACTCTATTCACTATTGACCACTAGATTGGAGATGCCCATGCACTTCACATGCACTGCCAAACAGTTGAACAACCGAATTTGTCAAACCTGTGGGCGGTACATGGCTTCCATCAAAGCAGGTAAACTCCACAACAAAATTCACAAGGGGAAAAGCGGAGTCACCACCCCTCAACTAAAGCCTACTACCATAGGTCGACAAAGGCTTTCTGTATGACGTCATGTTCCGGGGGGGGGGGGTCAATAGTTGTATGATGAAACATGCCAAGGGGGGGGAGGGGGGGGGTCAAAAAAGGATGAAGTCATTTGTACCCAGCCCCAAATAGAAAAAAAAATCGATAAAAAAGAAAATAAGCACCATCCCCTGAACTGGACCTATAAAAGTAGGCTGGTACATTTGTGGGGGGGGGGGGGTCACGGTTCCCTCAGGCTTAACTCGGGGTCCAGTTCCATGGTCCAGAGCCTGCAGAGGAGGGGGGGGGGAGTATAAAAGCTTCTGACCTCTCTTGTCAGTCTTCGCCCCTTTGCAGCAAAAAAAAACCCTGCGTGCTACTCTAGTCCAAAGCAGGGTGTGAAAATTACACCGCTGTTGCACGAGTGGAGGGGTGAGGGAGGTGTAAAACTAAAAGTTTTTGCGCATCTACACAAAAAGTCACCACCTATTTCCTTGGCAACATTGGTGTAACAGACATGGGATCTTCCTTCAAACTTCAGATAGTCAATGTACGGGTCGGCAAACCTGGATTAGAATATTGTCATGAACTGATATTGTGCCTATTATTATAGGCTAAGGCAGTGATACGTGCACCCTAAGAATTACGTAACAACAAAGGCAGGTGATGATATTGTTCTGCCCAGCGATATCTGAGTCCATATGCAATTGTCTCAGCCATTTAATGGCTTCGACGATTACGGGCCTGGAATCACCTCCAGGAATGTCAACTGTATCGTAACATTGCCGCCAATCCTTTGTATTGATTCATGAGTTATCACATGCCTAACCCCTGATCATGATTTATTTCAGGAATTGTGACTTTGAAGGCTACCACCTAGCACGGGAAGAGGATGTCCGATACCATGTCGGAGCATGCAGGCAGAATATTGAGCGGCTTTCCTTTAACCACTGTTACTGGCTGCCTGCCCGCACCATCCAATGGTCCATCCAGAGCTGTAAGAATCTCCGCGAGATTCATCTTATCGAGTGTCGACTGCGGACTGATGCACTCGTCAATCTGCTCAGGACTCAGGAGCAGCTTGAGGCCTTGTCTTTTAGTATAGCGACATTTGCTGATATCAAAAGGGACATGTTTGATGCAGCCCAGAATGCATTGAAGACATTGCGTCGGCTGCATTTGTATTATACTTCCACGGAGATGGTCTTGATGCGCTATCATGGGGAAAGCGCAACTATTCTAGACTATTGCCACAACCTAGAGGAGCTTCTAATAGACTCTGCAGGTATGGCCGTTCCTGAACTATACCGGCCGATTATTAGTAACCCTGCTGTGTATTCCAAACTGAAAGTTCTCAGTCTAACGCCAAATATCCATGCCGGAGCCCAAATGTTCTTCTACGGTACCCTCCAGCAACTTCCAAATGCCAAACTCCCATGGCATACGCTGCTCATGCCGAATGTCAATTTCTGTGAGTTTGGGCGTAAACCTGAATTCCGGGAATGCTTGAAGGAGATTGACAAACTGGAAAATTTAGACTTGTCGGGTTCGCGGGTTGAGATACCAAACCCTGTGGTGGAGTTTAGTGCTGCGATAAACCTGCGATATTTGAATTTACGCTCCAAGCTGCAGAGATATACGGAAAAGGAGTTACGGCTGGTGTTGAAAAGCTGCCCACGATTAGCGAGTCTAAACTTAGCCGGATGTGCCTGGACACTAGAGGTAAGTAAGGCCAAAAACAAATATGTGTGATTCAGGTAGCATGCTGAAAAAATTAGGTAGGGTAGGTCGGATTTTTTTTTTTTTTTTAACTGATCCAAAAACCCGCGACAAGTCACTGCGACTCAGTGACTTGATTTAACTGTGTCAAGATTTTTTAAATCGAAGTTCATGTATAAATCTTTTTCAGAATTTTCCGAAATTTCAAAAGTTATTAACATATCTGTTAATTTGCTCAAATTTCAATACTTGTATCAAAACTTTGTATTAATCTTCATCAATGAATTTCGTATTTTTCATACACAAATGGCTTGTGCTCCTAAAGGACTATGATATACCATAATCTTTTGTGTATACTCTATAACATAGCTTTATGTGAATCAAGCCCCCGGAGAGGAGAATACAAGTTTCTTGAAGTTTAGGTGCGGCTTATTGCTTTCTCCCATATTGCGGGTGCAGGTTGTAGTCAAGGTTCTACATTGATTCCCCCCCCCCAGCTAATAGTTCATTTTGGTTTAAAAATGTATGAAACAATAAATCATGTACTTCTTGCTATTACAGAGTAACCCTGCAGACGCTGCAGACTTTGGCGGTCTTGAGCTCCTTTTCCAACTTGGACGTAATCTGAAACATCTAAACATCTCAGGGGAACACCAACATTTCTATGGCAAAGGTCACCGTCTGCTATCACAGTTCAAAGGTGAGCAAATAGGCACTGCTTGGTATATATGTGTGTATCTTGTAAACTATGCAGTTAGATTTATGCATTTTACACTGTAGGGTAGAATGAAGGCATGGTGCGGCTAGTAGGCAGGGACTTAACTATATATATTTCTGAACCCTAGATTTCCAGACCCCATGTGCAGCTTACAGGCTTCCAAAATCAGGGTTTGGCTTGAATGTTGGTGCAGCTTAGATATAGGCGTTTTAGTAGATTGAATAAATCTGTGTATCTGGATGTATACATCTTTCAGTGTTGATTAAAAAAAAACTCGCACCAATTGTCCCAGTGCCATTTGTACTATAAGTCACTCTTTATACTCTATATTTTGTAGGTTTGGAGAGTCTGTCGGTGCCGGTGTGCATCTTGTGTCAGCAGAACCCGAGCACGGTGCGCACTGGTAAGCGCGTCATGTCATGTCAGCCTGCGGGGAGACAGGCACCAAAACGCAGACTCACCCACTATGGGCCTGTACCTGGGGATGTAAGTATACAGCTACGAACAGTTTACAGCTGTACAGAGAAACAAGTTCATCAGTTTACTGAATTATACCCTAGGCACTCAAGAAACCATATTTTAGAAGAGTTCAAGTGACATCCATATTGACATAATTTTGCTTTATATTTCTTATTCAGAGTTTGCATACATCAGACCGTGCGACAGGTCCATCTAACTCCTCGTCTACCCAGTCCCCTCCGCCCTCAGCATTATCTATACTGGTGGAGAACTGTCCAGACCTTAAAGAGCTGGAGGTGTTAGCTGTCGGGTTCGACTCGGCCGTACAGAGAAACAAGTTCATCAACCCTAAACTGCCGCAATTTCAGCCATGGTGAGTGTCGATTTGTAGATGATTTTTTTTTCTTGCTGATATTATTGGCAATTTGAAAATTGGGGTTAGGGTGGGAGGGATTGGGTGCTGGACGATGGAAAAATATAATAGTATATTATCAAGGCAGGCATAAGTGTGATATCTTAAACAACAATGTAACCGATTTTTAGGCCACACCGAAAAATAAGTTGGTCTAAAGCGCTGGTTCCACAGGCATAAATCGGTTGGATTAGCACTAATCCGACCGATTTTTTTCTATACTTTTGATATATTATAAATCGTCGGATTAGAGCTATTCCGACCGATTGTATGGCTGTGGAACCAACGCTTTAGGATTTTTATTTTGAAAAAATCGTGTGAGCAAGCAAAATTTGTTCTTCTTTTTTTTGAAGAATTTTTGGCGTGCAATGGATTCCTTGCCGGAAAAGTGAGGCGAGCGAAAAAATTTTTATTTTAAAAAACAATTTTGCCAAACATCACAAAGAGAAAACTTGTAGAAAGTGAAGGGAGCGAAATCCATAGACAAGATTTTTTTTTTCAAAGGAAAAGAATTTGGTATTTCCAAAAATATGGAAAGGGTGACCACCTTTTTTTTTTTTGGAGTGGCCTTAGTTAAATCTTTCAGATTTTGGGTGCCTTATTTTCCAGCTGAAATCAGATTTACCTGTAATACGCTTTAGTGCATGAGGATAGAAAAGAAAACGGCACTAAGAGTAGCTTCTCCATTTTGCCCTAATAATTTAAGTACTTCAATTTCAAATTGATTGAAGTAGATTTCATCAACATATAAAATACCATACCCAATGCCCACTGTAGACTCCAGTTTCTTTGAGATAAATTTCTTTCTTGTTTTTCAGCATTGAGACACGTTTTGTACGAGATGTAGCACTGGAACCAATCAGCCAGTTAAAACACCTGCGGCGACTCACCCTTGCTGGACTCCCAGGTACATTCCATAGAATCTCCACTCCATAAACATAACACTACACAGCTGATCCGCACACAACAGCTTTAAATACCTGTCCAAACAAAAAGCAAAAGGACTTAATGTCCAAGAACCACAGTAACTCTGCTAACCCAGTCCCATGTGGGCCTTAGGCGGTTAAACTACTACCGTAAACTCCCGCGTATAAGACGCGTCCTCTAGGCCAAACAAAATGCTGGGGCGTCTTATAGCTTTCTCTCAAGTTGGGGGTGCCGTCTTATACGAGGGGTAATTTTACTATAGAAATGTACTGAATTTACAAAATTGAGCCCTAAGAGGTGCGTCTTATACGTGAAAATGCCTCTGCTGAGTTTGGGGTGCGTCCTATATGCGCAGCGCGTCTTCTACGCGGGAGAATACGGTAGTACTCAATCAGTCGAACTCTGCTAACTTTTAAATACTATTAGTGGAGCTAAAATAAACCAAACCAAACCGCACACCTATGTAGAAGAGATGCCAATTTTCCTGGTTTGTCAGGAAAATGTGTCCCAAAGTCCAGTTTTTCTGATTTTTTACAGCCAGTGAGTTGGCATCTCTAGGTGTAGTAAGTTGTCTTGATCCGCACTTCTGGTTACATGACCCTTTTAGGTGCTTAATTCAGTGAATTTATGGACATTTATAAACTGAAATAAACGGAGAATGGAATACTTTAAAGTTGGATCAATGAAAAGGCAGCTTTAGGGACATCAAACTAAAAGAGAATAATGTGATGCCAGTAAAGGGGTGAAAATAGATCGGGTACTTGTTTTTGTTCCTGTTTTAATTTTTATCTTTACCACAATTAACCTCTTGTGGCAAAATATGCGTTAGCAATAAATAATTTTTCATGAAATCTGACATATCAAAGTCTGTTTTCTACCATTCAGGTTTGACGTCCAGTCAGAGTCTGGCACAGATCGCAGAGGGTTGTCAGCAGCTGGAGTTCCTGTCGCTCGCCTACATTGGCAGCTCGTCCTTCAGTGGCGCCCTCTGTAGGGCTCTCTCCTTCTGCCACAAACTCAGGGACTTCAGGTAAGATACAGATTCAGGCTCTGTTGTGCGCTTACCCCTCGTGTATCATTAAACTGAGACACTGTGCCTTTCTTTAATAGCAGTCTTTGTAAGAGAAAACATGTCATTTTAGTCTAAAATGTACACCTTTCCCAAAAAAATTGCTTAAAAAGGTACCCTAATCAAGGGCCCTCGTGGGCCCATGCCAAGGACCTCAAAACTACCCTTTTCCCTTAGAATCATGTTCGCACATGGTAACATCGGGGCCCCATATGGGCAGCCCAGTTCGGGCCCTGCGAGAACGGGCACTTGGCAACAGATGGAACCCTTCAGGCTAGCCCAAGATGGGCTCCAAGTGGACCCCGGCAGGGACCCAATGGGCACTTAATTAATTATATGGTATATACTGCAGGCATTAATTGGACCCTTGATCATTTCCCCCTGTGGAGTGGGGAGCTTCATGTGAGGGCATGGAGGAGCAGAATAACTTCATTGGGAGTCCACGAAGGAGGAATTTTCCTCCTTCCATTCTACCAGTGGGCATACCAGATTCGTAAAAGGCGACAAACTTGGGGTTTCTTGTGTCTTGGGGTGAGCATGTGAGCAGCTGGTGTCCATATGCGCGGGCCCGGGCGTACATGCTTGCCTTTTGCCATGGGATTCCCCCTCAGTGAACCACGTCTGAGTGATCAAAGGCCGTGGTTTGTCTGGCCCTGTCTATGGGACCAGGCAAATAAAAGAACAGTTGCTATCCTTCGAAAAGAGTAGGGGAATGAAGCCCCGGTAGCGGTTTTCCCCCTCACCCCTCCTCATAGATGCGGTCATTCATCTCATAGATTCGATCATTCATAGATTCGGTCACTGCTGTGTCGGGCAAGCAGCATATAAATACCTGTCTAGCTGTTTGGACAAGCAGCTTTTAAAAACCTGTCCAAAAAGAAAAGAAAGGACTTGTTGTCCGCGAACCACAGAAATGTCTGCTAACTTTTAAGTACTATTAGTGGACGTAAAATCAACCAAACCAAACCAAACCAAAACCCTTGATCATATGCTTATAACATATGCTTTATGCATTTTGATAAGATGATTAAATCATCAGAAGTGGGCTTGGAGTGGGCTCCTATTAGCTGCCCCAAGTATGACCCAAATGGTGAAGACATTTCTACTCATGTGGTAGAAAATGTTTCATCAGGTTTAAGTCAGCAAAGACAAGTGACTGTTTCCAGTCTGCCTAGTGACTTTCTTCATCACAGCCATACATTTTGTTGATGATACCTGTTGGATGACCTATCAGCGTATTACCTATACCTGGTAAAATACTGGAACGTCTGATACATACAAAGATCAGCTCTCACTTAACTTTACATAATATATTGTCAAAATTTCAAGGAGGATATCAAAAAAATAAATCGACTTTAGATACTATAACTATTTTAGTTGATGATATACTAAAAAATCGAAATCAAAATAATATTACTCTAGCAGCATTTATAGATATAAAAAAAGCTTTCGATTCTGTGAATCATAATATCCTCTTGACTAAACTGGAACAATACGGTATAAGAAATAGAAATCTTACGCTAATAGAAAACTACCTTTCTAGGAGACAGCAGTGTTCTGTGGCAAATCATGTAAGATCAGGGTATAAGAATTTATCATGTGGCGTACCACAAGGGTCAATTTTGGGTCCTTTATTTTTTTTATTATATATTAATGACTGCATCTCGGAAGACGACACCCATAAAACAATGCTATATGCTGATGATTCAGTTTTATATGTATCAGGCAAAGAAATAGATCACTTACAAATCCAACTAGAAAATGCTCTAAAAAAATTTTCTTGGTCTACAAGTAATAAATTAACCATGAATGAAAACAAAACGAAAATCATGACCTTTGCCTCTTCAATAAAACTGAAAAATCTGAGAAAACCAAATATTATCATTAACAATAAAATACTCATGAATGTATCTTCCTACAAATATCTAGGTGTTACCCTTGACCCTGAATTGAAATTTAATATGTACTTACGCACTGTAATTAATAATGTAAGATACAAGTCGTTAATATTGTATAAAACTTGGAAATATATGACTCAAGAAGCAAGATTAAGAATGTATAAAATGCATATACTACCATTAATAGATTATTGTGATATTTTGTATAACGAGGCAAAGTCAGACTACCTGTTAGAACTACAGCGTATACAAAGTAAATGCCTGAAAACTTGCTTTGATTATCATATATTAACACCAACTCATACTGTACATAACAAGGCTAATTTACCTATGTTAACATCTAGAAGAATCTACCATATTAAACTTGCGGCCCATAAGAGGTCATGTAATGATGATTTTTTAGAACCCAAGGTAAGAGAAACACGGTTAGCTGCTGCACCAGTATTAAAATATCAAAAAATCAATTGTAAAGCATATGAATCATCACCTGAAGTCAAATGTGCTCAAACTTGGAACAAACTGCCCATAGAAATAAGAAATATTAAAGACAGGGACAAATTTAAACTGGAGTGTAAAAAAGAATTGTTATAAATTAATAATCTCTATAATATTACTAAATTTTGTAAAGTATAGTGTCTATACTCGATTATATACCCTCTGTATATATTACTTATTCATAATCATACGATATTGTTATGGGTAAGGGAATTTGTTATCATATAATGTTTAAAGTAGAGAATAATGCTGCTGTTCTTAAATACCGTAATCTCCCGCGTATAAGACGCGTCCTCTACGCCAAACAAAATGCTGAGGGGGCTTATAGCTTTCTCTCAAGTTGGGTGTGCGTCTTATACAAGGGGTAATTTTACTATAGAAATGTACTAATCTTACAAATTTCAGCCTTAAAATGTGCGTCTTATACGGGTAAATGCATGTGCTGAGTTTGGGGTGCGTCTTATACGCGCAGCGCGTCTTCTACACGGGAGTTTACGGTATATTGTTATTATACCACCTGTGAATCTTATGAATGGTATATATACTTTTTATGGCTTGGCCGAGACAACATCCTAAGGATGATGGTCAGTCATTAACTTGATAGCCTCCATGAAACTAGTTTCCTGATGTTACAAATTATCCAATTTGTCAAATGGTTATATAGTATTGTAGAGGTCGGTGAAAATGTTCTTGGAGAAACCGGGACTCGAACCCGGGGCCCTCCAACTTCGAAGCGGCTGCTCTTCCTCTGAGCTACTTCCCCTTGGCCTGACATTTCCACCTTCCATCCACACCTGGATCAGTATGATACACACTAGGGGGGGCAGTGATTACCCGAAGACCCGCCCCTGGGGGTCTGCCACCGAGTACAGGGAAATACTGCCCCTACAGTATTTAGAAATACTTCTTATGCAATCCAGGAAAATTTTCAATTTATTGTAAATCGTATGAAATGTAATACATCTTAGGCTAAATAAAGTTTAAAATGTTCAAAAAAAAAAAAAAAATGATGATGATGATGATCGAATTTTATCTCACCTCGTGCCTTCCTTACGGCCGACACTCAAGGGTGAGAGGTCCCGCGGGTTGTATCCACACCGAAGTGAGATTACCCTTGTGGCGTTGTGCCCGGACCCTAGTCTAGTGGGGAGGGGGATGATGGTGACCGAATCTATGGGAAGATAGAAAGCACGCCCCATTTACCGAGGCAATGGTTCTTTAACATCCGTCACTACATAGGCATAGTGAGAGATGGACAGGCCTGTAAGTCATTTGTCTGCCATGACCGCCGAGAGACTTTCCAGCACAGCCTAGCCAGAGCAGGGAGGATCTCAAACGACACCTTACGGCGATGTTTGGAACCACCACTGTGCCCCGGCCGGGCCGGGAACCGAACTCACGACCTTACAGCCCGTGAGCAGACGCGCTACCGGACTGCACCACGCCTCCCGGCGATACCTGTTGGGAGTGTGTGGCCATACTTATATTTAGTTTCAAACCACAGGATAGGTGTTTTCAGGTTGATACAAAGCTTTTTCTATTAATTTTCATCATGTAATGGAAATTTCTTTTTTTTCCCCTGAAACAGCATTTATAAAATATGTTTGTTTGTGCACATTTGTCAACTAATTATGTTTTTTGGACTGCATTACAGAGATGAAATATTATACATTGTGACACTCTGGCATTCTGGGGACACCTGGTGTCAAAACTTACAACTAAATGCATACCAGCACAGCCCTAGCCCATAGAAAGCCCTACTATCATTTTTCAAGTAAATAACACTGAAAACAATAAAACTGGTGCCTAACATTTGCTGTGAACATGAATTAGGATCTAAGAAACACTTTTTAAATACTTTGTTAAAAATAATTTCAGCCCATCAAGAGCCCAGTTGTGTTTTTTTCAACATATCTCAAACAAAAGTTTTTGAAATCTATTTATTTTGAAAGGAGAGTTTGATTCACACTATCAGGGATATTTCCAAGATGTGTAGTAATTGACAATCAGCCCAGCTGGGGCCCCACTTAAGCCCATAGCTTTGCCCAGCTCAAAACTAAGCCCAGTTCAGCCCAGCATTTCCCAGGGTAAACCCAATTGGGGCCCAAGATTAGTAGACT
Organism: Acholoe squamosa; assembly: GCA_949317995.1. Lineage (NCBI taxonomy): Eukaryota > Metazoa > Annelida > Polychaeta > Phyllodocida > Polynoidae > Acholoe > Acholoe squamosa. The sequence continues at coordinate 68,816,508 of OX439045.1, forward strand.
ACCACAATCTCAGAAGCCTACAATAAAACTCACAAAACATCAAACTTGAAAGCTTTGTATCCTCCTAGATAAAGGCCAAACCAGTTTTCAATATTGCAACCTGTAAAAAATCACTCACATGCTAATTCAGCCTGAATTTTTAGGGCCTATATTTAACCTGCCTTTCATTGTAAGTTTTTGTCTTGTTGCTATGCCGACAAAGTAATTACAACAGAGAAGGTGGCTCTCCCCAACCGCCATCCAATAATGCATCAATTCAGTGTGCAATCCCGCAGCAGCAACATGCATCCCAGGGTCAAAAATATATACTTCAAATTCTTCCAGAAACCAATAAAAAACTTCTTTAGAAAGTAAAAAAAAATATAACAAAAAGTGGTCCTGTATAGTGCAAATTCTGACCAAAACAAGGGATATGCCTAGTAAAGTACCTGGTATAGATGGTATAGGATGTACCTCCCTTGTATCCAGCAAAGCTTTCACAGCCTGCTGACCATGTACATGTATCTTGTATGTTCCAGGGTAGAGCAGCCTCACATGGCGTTGAACAGAGCGTTCTTTGAGGCGCTGTCCGGGTGTGCACGCTTACAGAGGCTGTGTATCCTCGCTAAGAACAGTCCCTTCCAGCCCCAGGACGTAACACGCACTGTGGAACAGGTGGGTGACCAATAGAGGGTACGATTAAAAAAAAAAAGGGCGGGGGAATTAAGAAAAATAGAAAAAGAACTAGAATTTCAGCACCTAACGGATGGTAAAATAATAACATGGTTGCCAAGGAAATTCGCCAATCTAATGTCATGGGATTCCAGGAAATTACAAAGGCAGAAAAAAAGGAAGCCATTATCAAAACAGGAATCTCAACACTAAATTGAGGCTCAACAATAAGAGCTATCTACCTCATAATAGAATGCGTTTTCATAACGTGAGGATTTACAGTACCAGGTATATAATAACCCGTCTTTATTTGTCCCCTACAGTTGCAGCGCCTGGTGGTTGTACAGATACTTGCTGGTGGAACCATCACCGCCTGTAAATCTCTCACCACCTCACTCAATAAGAAGTAAGTTTTATGTATATATTACAAAAATTATGTTTTATATCCAACAAAAATTAAGTTTTATAATGTATAACCCCCACCTCTTATCAGTTTTTCCTCATTTCATTTCTTTTTCTTTTAAATTTGGTTTATTCATTTTAGCATAATACCCGGCAGTATGTTTACCAACCTATCCGGTCTGCCAGCATCTTTTTATCGTAGATTGAGTGATGATAACCGGCCCATCAAATTTGAGTATAGTGACAAATGGTTCACACCCTTATCAATCTTTGTACTATTCTTTAACTTTGATATGGAAAAAGAAAACAGACAAGTGGATTTTACTTAATATAACATTTACTGATCATTCATTTGAAGATTAGATGACAGTTGATGTGCAATTTTCATAATGCAACGTTTCAGATATATCCTTTAATTCCGATTCACACGTCGGGGCCTCTTTCAGGCCAGGCATTCAAATTCATTATTTATATTTCATTAGAGTATATTATAAACTTATAAGTGATACTTAGTATTAAAATAAAATGTTTTATTACTACCGGTAGGTATGGCAAGACGCGACCAGGCCTCAGCCTCACCTTCTTCCCCCTCATGTATGACGGAGTTGCTGACGTCGTGAACGGGATTCCCGCCAAGCACATCGAGCAGCTCACACGGTTTGAGTCACACGTGGCCAACACGCCCCCACCATGAACTACTCCCTCACCATGAGCTGCTCCCCTTACCCTGAGCTGCTCCCTCACCATGAGCTGCTCCTCCAGTCATATAATGTATGCTGGAGTCTGGACAGTAAACATTATAGGGAACCCTTGGAGCGCTGCGTTATGCCGTCAGGATCTTGTTCCTTGGTCGTCATGCAGAGATGGAAGTCTTCAGGGATTTCCTGGATTTCAGGGATTTTCAAATTCCAAAGCCCAGTCATGTACAGAACCAATATCTAAGGGTTCATTATGAACGTTTCAAGGATTTTTGTGCTATTAAGTGACTTTAATCCCTTATCATGATAGACCAGTGCATGCGCAGTGCTGGTGAGTCAAGTCAGGGCTTCATTAATGCATTATGTAAACCTTAGCAGTTGCTACAGTGCAGAGATGTGCTTTCTTCTACATCTGCAGGATTTCCTGCACTTTTGGTCCAAAAGGATGACCCTTGTGATTTTTCCAGCTCAAATGAGTATATTTTATAGCATTTATGGAGGAGGGGGGGCGTGACTTGATATTTTGAGGCTATCAAGTAAACATCAACCGCTGCAATGTCGGATCAAGTTTCTTATACATTGGTCAAAATGAAATCTCATTCCTGCAGAGGGTCAGCCTGATGCACCAATGAAGTTCTGACAAGCAGAGCTGACTCGCATGATGCACAAAAACATTAACGGCCCTTTAAAAAAGGGTTAAATCATAACGCATGCTGAGACACTGTGAGATGGTTAAAGAACTCTCACTTCAACCACAGTGTTGAAGCAGCATTACCATTTTCACTTCATCATCCATAGACTTGATCACCTTCAGGTAGGCCTGTATTATTACCGTAATCTTCCGCGTATAAGATTCATGCCGGTTTATAGGGCACACCTTTGAACACTTCAATACTACCGTAAATCCCCGGTCATAAGCCGGATTTTTTTTTCTATTTTGGGCCCAAACCGGCATCTAAATTTTTCCCAAAGTCCCCCCCGGCTTATGACCGGGTTTTTTTTACTATAGATTAAAGAGAAAATGGTAAAAATTTGACCCAAAAACCGGCTTTTATTTTTTTCCTAAACTCACCCCCTGGCTTATGACCGGAATGTCATGGAATTTCTGAAAATTTCATCATGAGTCATGAAAAATCATTGAAAATGGGAAGACTGTATATCAATTGCAAAATCCATGAGAACATACTATTTTTTCACCTCGATTGCAGAAATTTCAAGCCTGATTATGTCCAAAATCAATTAATAATGTCATGGAAAATTTTGATTTTTGTCATGGAATGTGAGACTGATGATTTTGTGTGAGCCCTGTGTATCTAATGTATTGTCAGATATTGTACGGGCCAATTTCTAAGGAAATCTAGAAAAGAAGCACAAAGGGGGAGGGGGCGAAAAACTTCTGACCCCTCCAAGGGGAAGGGCCAAAAAAGAATTGATGTGCCCGCCTGAAAATCCACCACCCTCTCATGTTGTTAAAAAATGACCACTCCCTTATTGGTCATTGGCTACCAGGCCAGCGTTAGTGTCTACCCGTTGTGTTTATAGTGGTACATTGTCGATAACTGAGTTACTGAGCGACGGTCATTGAGACGTTAAAAACAGTCTGGTGCGACTTTAAAAGGACAACCAGACTTTAAACTATCCAAACCACAATTACCATAATACCTCACGCATATAAGGTGCACCTTGTGTATACATTGCACCCTGAGTTGAAATAAATGCTATAAGGCGCACCTGGGGCTTGATATTGAACAAGAGTACTAATTTAATGTACCGGCTTATTAGTATTACACCCAGCCTATAAGGCATATTCATTTATAAGCCGTGGGACTAGAGTAGGTTTGATGAATTTATTATTGCCCTTTCCCTGTTACCTACTGAACGTGTATTAAAGATAAATGACAATTGACTATTATCATGGAATAAGAACTTTCATAGATTTAAGGTATCAATCATGTTACTAATAGATTTTTTAGAAAACCCTACTATTACCTATTGTTTATGGACCAGCAGAGTAAGGTGTTAACCCATTAAGGGCCGCTGATGCATTAATACATCATGCCCATTGGTCGTCATGATGCACCAATGAAGTGCTGGCGCGACTGCCCGCCAGCACTTCATTGGTGTGATATATACTCCCGGAGGGTCGGCATGAAGCCCCCATGAAATGCTGGTGGGCATGATGCAGTCCTGTATTAGCGGCCCTTAAAGGGTTGAAAGTTCACCATAATGCCCATACAAGTGTCTGTACATAAAGGAAGCACAGTATTCCTATGGGCTCTTATATTTGATGAATTTTTCAATTTATATTTCAATTGTACCTCGTGTATAAGGCACTCCCCATGTAATAGGTACATCCTAAAATGAAATCAATGCTATAAGGTGCCCCTGGGGCCTGGATATTTTCTTTTAGTCTTAATATTGTTCTGTAGTAATAGGTACCCTGTCTATATGGCGCATCCTGCCCATATGCCTCTATACAGTATTAACCTAAGATGTGTCCAATATGCTTAAAATTATATTTATGGCACTCAAGTAGTTGCGAGTTTAACTCAAAAATCATGAATTTAAGCATTGATTTTTTTCATGGTCTTTAAAAAAAAACAAGTGTAAAAACAGTCAGGCCCCTTATTACATAAGATACGGGCAAGCCTCAGGTCTGCGTTATAAATAGGGTAACTTAGGATTTATGCTCAAATGTGATGTGAATAGTGATTTAATGGTACATGGTAAATTTGTAAGATGCTCAAATATTGTAAATATGTCAATCAACTCCTATTTAACTTGTGCCAGAGTTAGTGTAGGTTTCAGGACATTGAACCTTCAAAGGCGGATCGTGTATTCATGCATTGATGCATCATGCCTATCGGTCAGCATGATGCATCAATGCAGCCCTGGCCTGCAGACAAATAACTCTCCACAGCTGCATCCATGCATCATACCGACCCTACAGCGTTTATGCAGTCTCTGAGGATAGGCGTGACGCATCGAAGAAGTGTAGGCGAGCACACTTACCAGCACTTCATTGGTGCATCATGACAACCTATGGTCATGATGCATTAATGCATCAGCTGCCTTTAAAGGGTTCAAATGTCACCATGCATCATCTCAGTTCATATGTACATATTGTTCATGTTTCAGTACTATATTGGTGACCTTGTCACCATGGGTTGTATGTACTCAGGGAGTGGATAAACCGGCCACTAAGTAATTCACCAAAGCTGATTTCAAGACAAAATTGGCCTGATATCGGTCCGATTTTATTCGGATTTGAGAGAATTAATGGATGGAATTTCATAAATATTTTATGGTGGATTCCCCATGCATTTTTCCCACTATTCCGGCAAAAACAATTTTCTTAAAATTTGACCTGAAGTCGGCGGAAATGCATCAGGAAGATGACCAATCTGCTCCCGATTCAAAATCTGAAATAAATGGGCTTCGGTGGAATAGCCGCTTAAGATGGTAAAAACGAGCAGGAGTCCCACCTTTCACTTAAAGGGGGGCTAGCACCGCAAACTAACAACATGGGTACCGGCTCAAAGAGTGATCATAAAATCGCGGGAACCAGGGGAAAAATTGTGGCGCTCTGATTGGTCAAGGGGTGGTCAAGTGACTTTTTAATCAGGGATGTAAGTTTTCAGAATTTTGTCTGATTTCAGTTCGACCTTCCTGTAGATTATTAAAATTTCCTTTCTCAGATCAAAGATTTATAGCATATTACATTTAATTCAAAATTTCTCTTTGTATCTTCAGAATTGTCCATGCACCCTGACTTACATCCCTGTTTAATGCTGGCATGCATTACCATGCCAGGGCCCCTTTAAAAGTTTTTTTTTCTCTAGAGGTCAATTATAGTAAAGATATTTTGAGAAAAGTTTGAAAATACTTTAGGCGTGAGAAGGATTCATAATTGGCCGGTTTTGAGATTCTGCATGGTTCTGCAAATTTTCTCTCTGCCCTCGCTCAAAAGTAGATGAATCTTTTTGTGCACCCCACCACCCCACAAGTTATCTTTATATTTGATCAGTACAAAGTCAGTAAGGGCAAGGTAAAAATCAGTTATAACTGAGCAATTGATATGGGAACCCTGAGTGAGAGTTGTGTGAGCAGACATTGAGCAACCATCCTCATTATTACTCGGTAATGTAAGATGTGGATGAGTGAGGAGCATCAGAGTATTGTCATGTCTTCATCTTCAAAATGTCTTTCTACCAATAAAAGGTTATCAATGAAAATGAGGAATTTGTTCCTTAGATTTCGTTATATCATGTTGATACTTTCACATTGGGTCAAAAAGGTTATGTTTCAACAAACCCGACCATACCCAGCAAAACAGGACCAACCCTAGATTTTACTGTTTTTCCATCTTTTTTTTCTTAGGTGTTTTAATAGGTTCAATTTATAAGACCATAGCCCTCCATTAGGTCTGTGGTAAGACTTGCTTGGTGGTAAGATCTATCACTGTAAAAGTCTTATAGGCATTACATGGGTCTACTACGTTTATATGGTCTCCAGGAAGTCAGGGTGTGGTTTATACGACGATGCGACATACACAGATAATTGATAAATGCTGCACTGTCACACTTCAACTGTTGCAAAGGTCCATACCTCCGTCACTTAAAATGGCAGCAGAGCGCTTATCTGCACTGCTGCCCCCTAGTGTGGAATGAGAGACTGAAAGATCCAGTTCATGTGGAACTAAATCTTTTCACGACATAAAGTACCTAGACGATATTTAACCCTAGCACAATAAAGTATACCCTTACAATACGTCAGAATACAGATACCCGTCAGTCAAACATCTTCACAAAGTGAGTGTTGTACTGTCATTTTATAATAAAGCAACACCAAACAAGTTACTTGGTTTACGTATAGCTCTCTCCATATTTTGGGAAATACAATTATATTTCCTTTGAACAAAAATCTTGTCAATGGAATTTGCTTTCCTAATTTTCTCCATGTGATGTTTGGCAAATTTCTTTTGTAAATAAAAAGGTTGCTCGTGCCTCACTTTTCCAGCAAGGAATCCATTGGATGAAAAAAAAATGCTTTTAAAAAAATTATGCGTTTGCACCATTTTTTCAAAATCAAAATCCGTAGACCAACTTATTTCCTCAGTGTGGCCTAAAGGGGCAGAAAATGAGGAGCCATATTTTGCATGCCTTATAAATTTCTAAATTCTGTTGCTAGTTTACATCAAATAAACAATAGAAACATGAAATAGTTTAACACAATGTGTTTTATTAGCACTCAGTTTACACACTATAAACAAGCTACCCCTCCATTCACTCCTTCCTCTCCCATGCAGTATCAAAATATAGGTTAAAATATTGTCCAACCAGTAGCCCTACATACGGTTAATCTGGCATTATAAAATAAGGCGCAAACCAAAATAATGATTACAGTCAAACTCTCCATTGCTTTTGTTGTGCTTGATATAACTGCAAGTACCCTATACATGTATAGTTCATCTAAGTCAATCAAGACCAGTTATGATGATAAATATAGCTTGATTATTGTTACCAGGGTTCTCCGCAGAATGTAAAATCACACAGTGTAAGTATTTTCATAAATATGGCCATAACTTCTGTTCTAATTGGCCGATTTGCAAAATTCAAAAACCTATATGAAGCTAAAATGACACCGACGGTAATTCTGAGATAAAATCACACCGGCGGCAGTAAAAATCATGCCGGCGGCCCACCGGCGTCATTACAGTGTGAGGAGAACCCTGGTTACTATGATAGTACACTAACAATTGCACTCCTCCCCCTATAAGGAGGGCACTGGCATTGTGACAATATGATATAGTCTATGATATAAATGTCCTATGACATAGCATTGGCCTTACAGATGATATGGCAAACTTCACTTAGTCATTAAACCTTTAAGAGCCGGATGACAATTCAGGGCTACTTGTTGTCATGGCAACCTGATGCTCTCCTGATGAGTAACATAGTGGCAATGATTTAGTGCATCATGCAAACCCCTGCATCGATGAAGTGCTGGAGAGCCTCATGATGCACAGATAAAGTGCTTCGGTGCATCATACTGACCGTCCTGGAGGATGTCATCCCCACGGTCAGCATGCACTACCGGTCCATAAAGGTTTAAATTCAAGAAACAACAAGATGATTCTAAGCTTATAAATACTATCTTTGAAATATAACTGTCATTTATTATGCATTGAGACTTTGGTTCTTCTACATATGAATAACTTAAAAGTGTAGCATGAAAAGAAAGTTTGTGGCATGATACTAACATAAATATCAAGGTTTTTAAGCCTGACACACTGCAGGGAGTGAGCAGACAGGACCCATAGTCCGAGTAAGCGGGTCCGCAACATAAATATTCTTTCAACATAGATTATATAGACAACTGTACTTCAGAAGGGAGTAATAATTTGTGAGTAAATGCAACATGTGTAATTGTACCATAACCTGAACAATGCATTAGGCATTTCTGATGAGCAAATCTGCCTATTCAATGAGCAAATCTGCCTATTTAATGAACAAATCTGCATATTTAATGAACAAATCTGCATATTTAATGAACAAATCTGCATATTTAATGAACAAATCTGCCTATTCAATGAACAAATCTGCCTATTTAATAATCTAAGAATGCATGTGCAGAGCCCAACAGTGTATGTACAGTACCATGGACTTATCCACTAGAATTTGGCTCCCATAATATGAAGCCATAATGGTGTGTACAGGGATAGTCTGATGTACCGTAAATTCCCTCGTATAAGCCGCGGCTTATACCAGAATCCAAATCAAAATTAGGCTTATAGGATTAGCCCAAACTCTGGGTGTGGCTTATACGAGGGTATTTAGTGCTATGGAACAGTACTAAACCACCAAATTTCAGGCCTCAGATGCAGCTTATAGCGCTCTCCTAAAGTCAGGGGGCGGCTTATACGAGGGAGGCAGCTTATACGAGGGAATTTACGGTAGTTATATCTCACACTGAAACATAACGTAGAGGCCAAGCAAAAAAAAAAAGCTTTAAGGCAACTCCAAAAAAAAATTGTTTCTCATCACCGCCCTCGTCAGAAAAATTGCCATTTGAGAATTTCTTTTTTTAGAGAGAATTTTCTGAGAAATATGTACCAAAAAATGAGCAGAAGTAGTCAAGTTTGGTACCAAATGAAAGCTTATAGCCCAGGGAATGCAGCTGGCTATCAATAATAGACATTTAATAGACATTATCACACTTTTATGATGTCAATGATAACTTTCCTTTTCTTTTTCTTACACAGGCTGTTTGCGATGTGCCCGCGACGCATTCACGCCCTAATGAAATGCTACGGCAAAAAAAAAACAACTAAATCCTCCCTTGTCCCTTTTTTCATGACTTGGTGAAGAGAAACAAGTTTTTTTTTAGAGTGGCCTAAACACAGTGAGACAATGTTGTGATGCACTTTAATCAGCTCGCATTCAATTCTGCCCCTTTATCAAGAATACATGTTCAATTTAGTTGCGAAGAATCTCATGTACTGGTATGTTACATTTACTAGGACAGTAGATACTATTTCGAGGGGTCAAATTCTATTGTTGTATCTTTTAACTGATGCATTATGTCCACACACAGTGAAATGATGTATGGCTATAGCCTTGATGTGTAACCACCGGGGCTTATTTATACATCATAGTGACCGCTGCTTTGAAAAGAATAACACACAAATACATCCTAATGAAAAAGGAGCAGGAACCTTGAGGTATTATATGGATCAAGAAAAGTGTTTAATTCTGTTTCTAAAGGACAGTTCCACTAATTCAGCATGGAGAATTCAATCTAGTTGTCTTTGTGAAGGTAAAACCTGAGAAACAGAGTATTCGACCTCGTTATGATAGTCTTCATGCGATACAAGTGAAAGTATTCAAGACAAGCTCTCTGATCATTTCCATTTTCATATAAATAACTAATAGTCAACAAAGAAGTTTACAAAACAATCACTGCTCATGCATATATATATATATATATATATATATATATATATATATATATATATATATATATATATATATATATATATATACCATATGTGTTATCAAGCAGATTTATATGAACTCTGAACGTTAATGTCGCATGTTTGTGAACGATTAACATTTTACCCGGCAGACAACATTGTATAGATATATAGTTAACACTAACACATCTAATTTTTTTCAGTCAAAGAACTCCCAACAGTTTGACATATTCAACAAAAGGTTTAACATCCATACTTTCATTATTAGGATAATGGTCCTATAGAGTCAATTATCTTATTCTCTGCTACAACCCAGTTAACAATTCAAGTGTATGGATGTGATCATTTCATAACCTACCAGTATGTCTTAAAGCCAGTTAAGAAATATGTTGTCCTGACATTGTTACAAATGACTCTAACAAACGAACTTGGAAACAAATTCTCTGTTCAACCATATATTCTTCTTATAAAAGATTGCATTGTATGTTGATTCATTCTTAAAAGACCAGATTTTTCTACTTTTGATTATCAGAATGGTATTTTCAAGTATATTACATGATTATATATCAACTCAAATATCATTGGGCATTTACCTTTCTCAGATTGCATTTCCATGTATCTAATTTACCAAACCTTTAGATAAAGCAAAACGAAGATATTTAAAAAAAAAAGGAAAAATAATAAACTACTCAAAACTGACTACCTCACACAAGTTCCACTCCAACCATTGTGATTAATAACAGCCTTTCTGTCATCATCATAAGAATCTATTGTACATATCAATGAGTAGTCCCAGTGGTATCTAAACCTATACAAACAATACTTCTACACTTCTGTTACTTTCTTCTTTGATTTCCCATTGTCTTTCTTGCCTGCTGCTGGCTGCCTGGACATTGCCAAGGGCATATCTAAGCTGAACGTGTCACTGACAGTCACATTGTCAACATTGATATCATCAAAGAAATCAATATCAATGTCACTGATTGGGTCTGGTATGAAGTAATCCTCATCGCTGGCCATACCCGGCCGGTAATTGTCATACTCCGACTCATAAGCAGTTGAGCCAGAGTCATAGTTTAGTGCAGGGTCAGATCGGGACATTTCACTACTGCCGATAGAGGATATACTGATGTTGTCAAGCTGGCGGACCAGACCGACCAGAGGGGCAAACGAATCGTTGCTCCACTTAGGGAACTGTGACACATCCAGGTCAGGGCTCTCCTCGTGACTGCCTCGTCGCGATGACATTCGTGACGACACTCTAGAGGAGACCCGAGAAGCGACCGACATAGCATCCTCAAGGTCACTTGGGATGTAGTCCAGGCTGCGGCATAGGCGGGGTGGAGGGTTGAAGCGCTGGCGACGCTTTACTTGAAATTGAGGGGCAGGAGCACGGTTTTTGGGTAAGGGTGGCATGGCAGCTGCAGCATCAGAGTCCTGAGACTGAGTGTCAGTGTGCTGGGAGAGATCGGTTGGCTGGTAGTTCTCTGGAGGAGGTGGCCTCTCCGGTGTAGGCCCCATAGAGTCATGTGTTCCTCCAGTATTACCGCCCATCTCAGTGGGCGATGTCACTGGAGCCCGCTTTCTCCTTTTACCACCCGACTCCTCACCATGTCTACTCCCACTCGGGGATGGTCCAGCACCTCCTGCAGCACCTTTTGCCCGGTCATAGTAATCAGGCTTAGAGTCAACTCGCTTAGGGATCTGAGGGTAGGGCTGCACAACTGACCCTACCCCGTTAGACGCCTGGTTGTAGATAGATATAGGCACAAAGGCTGACTGTGGCGAGGACTGTACACCATCTCTTGGCCTTGGTGGGGGTATAGGTTGCTGGACCTCCAGGGTGGCAGTGGGTTGGGGCTGGGTCTCACCGCCTCCCCGGTGTAAGTACTCATCAGGCGGAGGTGGTGGCAGTGGTGGTGGGGATACTTCATCAGAACCATCCAACAGTCCATTTTTCACTGCAGCCCCTGGGTTGTCCTTTTCCTTGTTCCGTCGACTCCGCTTCCCATGGCTTCCATGCCTTGGACTCTCTACCTTCTTGGCAGACCTTTTGTGCTCCTTATGTTTGTCATGCTTACTATGCTTGTCATGGTGTCTGTCATTTTTCTCTGGTGCATCATCCTTGGCTTGCTTATGGTGTTTATGATGGTTGTCCTCCCGCGGTAAACTCCCATATGGGTTACTGACGTACTGATTACCGATAACCCCAGCACTGTAGACATGTGCATCTGGCAGTGAATACTGTTTGTGTAACTGGCGTATGGGTGCTACTTTACTCACTGGTGAGGCACTGGTAAGTCCTGCAGAATCAATCATCTGCACCGGCGGCTCGACCTTGGAGCGACTCCCCTTGCGCCCCCTAAGGCTATTTTGTGAGGCCATTGAAACTGGACTGGAGCCCACTTTTGAGGACAGACTTCTAGGCAGTGAAGAGTTCAGTGCATGTGCTGGGGACTGGGAAGGGGAAGGAGAGTATGGGTTTGGTTGGGCATTGTGCACCAGTTGTGATGGACTGGCTACATGATAGGCAACACCGTTGTGTAAGTAGATAGGTCCTAGCGGCGGTGTCTCCGGGCCTATGCCGGTGAGCGGCCTGAATGGACTGGCCATGAAGTGTGAGGGATGGCTGTGGGACTGTGAGAGATGTGGGGACTGGGAGGTGATGGGTGAAACAGCAGTGAGGTGTGGTACTTCTGTAATAGGAGAGCACCGCGTACCACTCACCAACCCGCTCTGTACTGTTGGCGGGGAGATTGCCACACTGCTGTTCTCATAAGGATTCTGATGCTTTACTTTCTGCTCATTCACACCATCATGATGTGGGGAGGTCCTTGGCCGCCCTGAGCGATTACTCTGACTCCTCTTTATATTATTCCCACTTGGTGGCCTGGAAGAACTGACACCGTTCCTGATATATTCTGGGTTTGAGTGACCAAACTCCTCCATGATCCGATCCAGCTCGGCTATGTCCTTTTTCGTGTTGGCATCTGGCGAGTTTGGTGAGGATGAGGTATCAGCTGCAACTGTGTCATAAATGGCAGCCTGAGAGTATAAGTCCAGATTTGGCTGACCGGTAGGCGACACTAGCGTCCGTTTGTTATTGCGAGTAGGATCAGCCCCACAAGGGCTGGAAGCAGGGGTGGACATGCCACCTAAGGAGGGGTTACTACTGGAGACAGGACTCCGAGGGGTTTCTGTCGACAAACCAGTAGCCTCAGATGCATCTAGTGCTCCTCCTCCTCCCCCGCCGGAACTAGCCTGGCTCCCACGGCGTGAATGGTGCGGCGTCTGAAGGATCTGTGACTGTGTGAGCGTACACATGTTGCTGTTAGTGGTCGGTGGCTCCTGACCCCTGCCCAGGCTGCCACTGCCCTGCATGTTAACATTGCGGTAGTGAAACAAGGGCAGCTCTGGGGATGCCCCACGCTGGGCCGGGTCTAGAGCCGGGGGCAGCAGCAAGCTTTGAAGTGAATTCTCAGCACTCACTTTACCAAGCAGTTTACTGATGTTATCCTTGGAGTTTGACCCACTACCTGTTCCTGTCCCAGATGCCTGTCGCTTCCGGTTCAGGCTACCAGGTGGTGTAGGCTGTGAGGGATCGGCAGGCATGGTGGTCAGTGCATGCCCACGACTGGAGCCAGGGATAGGAGAGGTGTGCACTGTGAGTAGGTTCTCCTTAGAGGCATGGAAACTTGGAGGACGCTGGCGCAACAGACCCTCATGGAAGCTACTCCGCTTGACATTACGGAGCTGGCGGTTCTCTACAGGTGTTCCCTGATGGTATGGCAAACCAGGTAAGTGTGCCACATGCTGCAACAGAGAGAAAGATGCATATATGAATTGATTATGTGTAAATCAAGTTATATTACTTTTTTGTTGTAATTAAATGGCCTTAGGAATCTCTAAATTATTGATATTGTGTTGAAAACTGGTATCTCCCCAAGAAGGTCAGGTGGTCACATCCCTGGATTTTATATTTTAAATTTTGAAACCCCTTTTTAATCTCCACTAAAACAAGACCTATGCTTATTTGAGAACCGATGCTAAAAAATGGGCCATATTACAGTAATATTTCTTGGCGTCTTTGTGGCGAAGTATCCATATCATGTACTTACCGGGCTGTACACTTGTTTTCTTCCAAGCAGTATGTAGGTTGTCATCTGCCCCTTGCCCTTGACGATGACAGGACCACGACATGTGAAGTCATACTTGTTCTGTAGTGGCCGGTACACACTCTCTGATACCTAAAAGTGGAAAAATGGTATTAGATGAGCAATGATCCCTTTCATGTCATCCCCTTTATTTTCGTAAAATTCTACATGTAATAGTAGACAAATAAGGATGACAGCATCACATCTTTAGACACTTATTATGTGGGTTAGGAGCTATGAGACGGGGACTATGGGATTATACAGCTGATCCTAGCAATAGTCTCCTAATACCTAATACATCACTACTAGAACATCACCTTTCTAAAAGTGTCAAAATGGTTGACATACATAAACATGTCATTACATGGCAAAATGTGTCCAAGAACCTATTGACATTGATTTTATGGAAAATCTCTGTTATGGGCATTTTATCAAGTTATACTATATAAATACTGATATCTGTAAAATAGCTTTTCATATGATATTTGATAAGAATGACACTTACTTGTATGTTGTCTTGTCGTGCAGTGGTTTCTAGTCGACTGGCAGTGTTGACTGTGTTACCCCAAATATCATATTGTGGTTTACGTGCCCCGACCACACCTGCCACTACTGGACCAATGTTGATACCTAATCAAGAAAGAAAGACATGTATTATATAGTTACATAACATATATGTTTCATTTGAAATCAATTTCATTGGATATTCCAAAGAGACAATCAGTTACAAGTGCATGGAAGGATTTCAGTGAATTTAGAAAGACCTGTATATAGGCCCTAATGGGCCATAATTTCAGGAATATATGGTGCTTAGACACTTCATACTTTCATCCCTATGTATTCCAATATCAGACAAAGGAGCTTTTAGTGTAACAAAGCATTGTGTCATAATTCTTCTAAGTACCCGGTTATTTAAATTGTTTCTCTATGAACAACATGATTAGTGAGAAAACCTTACCTGCTCTGAGATTGAAGTTGTTACCGGTGTTGTCGTTGATGGTTTGTAGACATGCCTTCATGGCAAATATAAACTCTACCAGGGTACTGAGGTGGAAGCCCATGGAGTCATCTGTCTCCTGTTAAAAACAACACATACATAGATCATAAAATTTGATGCTACTTTTTTGTGCTGGGAAAAGGAAGCAGGTGGTAACACATTATAATGTTGATCAGGCACCTCTAACCTGCAGTTCGGTTCTACTGGATCATTGGGGATCTTTTCTTGATGGTATTGATATTGGAGTCTGTAGTTCTCAAACTGATAAAGTACTGTACCTTGAATCATCTTGCTACATTATGTGACTTTTTATTGAATTTCTGCTCAAAAGTATGTTATATTCCAGCAGAAGGTTTATCAGAATCCTATCATTTCTTAGTAGCTGCTCACTTGACCTGAGAGTGCAACATCTCTTGTAAATAGAGGATGGATTCATGATACCCATTATTATATACCTGAATTGTGCGCTCGGGGGACAATCCTACAGCAGCCAGGTAAGTGCTGCCTATCGTCTTGATTTTGTCCACACTGCGGAAGCGCTCCTCATTTAAAAGCTGAAAGAAAATAAACACTGTTATTACATTCACTCTACTCTTTAATTGTACAAGATGGAATCAGTCATGGGGCGATAAGGACTTATTGTAATCACCATTTCTAAAAGAAACTTTCCTGAAGAGTGAGAGCCTCAAAGCAACTTTACTTCTGCATTTATATATCATGCTGACTGGTTAGTGTGTTCTCAGTACACTGGGTTGTATGCAACAAAGCAGCACCAGGGGCACAACCAGTGCTAAACATGATACAACCTCACACATTGTCATGGAACTTTCTCACATCTCCCCTTGTCAGATTTTGATGATCCATATATCAAAATGATTCTTGAGGCCTTCTGATATCTATGGAAACAAGTATAGTTTAATATGTTCATTTGATATATCTTGGTCAACTGCTTACTCAAACGAGATAGATATACCTGAACTAAGAATATCACAATTTCTGTCAACCTGCATAAATATTATTCATGTTGGGCATGGTAACATGCTTATCTGTGTTGTAAAATAGGACTTTGCCTATTATTCAGGGTGTGTGATTGTCCAAATATGGGGGAAGACCCATATAAAGTATTCTGAAAGGTTACAGCAAATATACCTTCTTGTTCTTTTTGGCCATGCCACCTAGAGGCCCTAAATAGCACTAAATCCCCATAATGTTAGGTTTTCCCACGTTGTGTCACATTTTATGCCTTGCTGTTGATATATGCATTACTGGAGATAAATGGGCACAGTACTATGGTGGCCACATGGGTAACAGCATATGGAGGAGAGTTGAAATTTGTGTGACACTGGGTTTTAGTAAATTGAATTTGACAAAATCATACGGAGGCAGATTGTTAAATGATACTAAAACAGGAATAGCAGTCCATAGGCCAGATGTGACATTATACTGAGGCTCCGGGATCTTTAGTAGGAGGCACCATTACTTGATTTTGTACCCTGCAAGATAAGCACTGATAACTGACATACTTTGGTAGGAGGCACCATTAAAAACCTAAAACATCTGCATGAATAAAGGAGATTGTCTCATTGGTCAATAATGTATCCCGCTAGGTCAGTATAGGCCCAAAGTCATTTTACAGCAGCTTACCTCATCAAAGTCAGCAATGATATCATTAAGGAGGCGGAGACACTCGATGCCCTGCGTGTTACCGTCAAGTGCCATGTAGAACTCTGAGAAGTTGGGGATGGAGGTAAAGGCTACCCCTACCTTGTAGTAAGCCTGGCTGTACAACTCCTAAAACACAAGAATTGTTCAGATTTATATGTAGGGCAGTGCTACTGTTCTTTCTTCTACGGGAGCTAATGTCTTCTCACTTGAAATCCTATTATATTGTTTGTTTTGCAGAGTTCATGAAATGTATGGATACTGCTCATTTCAGCAACTGAGTCTCAAATAAGTGATGGAGGTATAGGGTATTGTAATTGAAAAGGGCCTAGGCGCTTAAAACAGCTACTACGGTATGACAGGAAGAGTAGCTCACTACAGCCCCAGCTGAAATTGTGTAAGACCTGGTCTGAATTGTCCACACCATGCCTTATTATGGTATCATAGACAACAGAATACAATGTACCTGTTGGTAAGAGTTGAATATATTGAAGGGCAAACTGCTCTACTTGTATGCCATATGATTATCATGATACATCTAATATGACTTACCATATGACTCCGTTTACCGCCGTCTATGAAATGCGCTGCGACGTGAGCCGGGAGTAGGTTACACAGTATCATGTGGTTATTGTTCTGTAGTTCTGTCATCTCTATCTTCTCCTCTGTTGCCTGAGTATAGATGAAAACCACAGAGATTGTTAGTGAAATTATGTTCACTGTAGGTCCCTAAGCTACTCATAACAAAGGTAAACAGAGAAAGAAATGGTGTTATAGCCAGACTCTCGTGACTGCCTATGAAGAACATCTAGACAAACCAAAAAAAAAAAAAAAAGAAATTGAAAAAAATAATGAATTATCACCAAAAGGGTCATTCTTATTACATGCTTGACAAGAGAGCTACTAAATTTTCCCACTTTAGAGTTCAGCACCTTTTTCAAGACTCAAGACCATAATATTATTTATCACACGAGTTAACATGTTATGTATTTCCATATACAACAAACCTTTGTATATTATTAAGACAGAGAGGGGACAAATTGCATCAATACCAACTAAAATAAACCAACCTGAGCTTTCCATAAGAAGTCCAGTCGGTAGGTCCACTCCTGTTGCCGCCCATGTGCATATATCGTGAGGAGGAAGTGTATGAGGGCAACAATCCCTAGTACATGAGACGGGACGTCAGGACTGCAACAAGAAGGTATCATGATGCATCAACAAGAAGGTATCATGATGAATCAACAAGAAGGTATCATGATGCATCAACAAGAAGGTATCATGATGCCTCAACAAGAAGGTATCATGATGCCTCAACAAGAAGGTATCATGATGCATCAACAACATGGTATCATGATGCATCAACAAGAAGGTATCATGATGCATCAACAAGAAGGTATCATGATGCCTCAACAAGAAGGTATCATGATGCCTCAACAAGAAGGTATCATGATGCCTCAACAAGAAGGTATCATGATGCCTCAACAAGAAGGTATCATGATGCCTCAACAAGAAGGTATCATGATGCCTCAACAAGAAGGTATCATGATGCCTCAACAAGAAGGTATCATGATGCCTCAACAACATGGTACCATGATGCATCAACAAGAAGGTATCATGATGCATCAACAACATGGTATCATGATGCATCAACAAGAAGGTATCATGATGCATCAACAACATGGTATCATGATGCATCAACAAGAAGGTATCATGATGCCTCAACAACATGGTACCATGATGCATCAACAAGAAGGTATCATGATGCATCAACAACATGGTATCATGATGCATCAACAAGAAGGTATCATGATGCATCAACAACATGGTATCATGATGCATCAACAAGAAGGTATCATGATGCATCAACAACATGGTATGATGATGCATCAACAACATGGTATGATGATGCATCAACAACATGGTATGATGATGCATCAACAACAAGGTATCATGATGCATCAACAACAAGGTATCATGATGCATCAACAACATGGTATCATGATGCATCAACAACATGGTATCATGATGCACCAAAAAGAAGGTATCATGATGCATCAACAACATGGTATCATGATGCATCAACAACATGGTATCATGATGCAGCAATGACAATATATCATAATGCAGCAGCAATGTATCATAATGCAAAGATATGGTAACTTGAGGACTTTTAAATGCAGTATCCTTTGATGAACATGATACATGAATTCAGCTCTGAAATAGGGTCTACCTTCTCAGTATTGCATTACTGTATCATACTGACCCTATGGTTTTGCATCATGCCTTTTCTTTCTTTTTTTTTGTTAAACTGACATCACACTCTACATATATATGTGTGACATCAGTCTGTCTAATGATAGCAAGCAATATATTTTCATCAAAATTCTCAATTCTTTTTTTCTGAGCACAAATCTTTTTTTGACTTTTCCTCGAACAATGTTTTCTTTTCAACACATTTTAGGGGTACATTTTGATAACATTAATTATTCACTAGCAGTAGCCATCAAAATGACTTACTTGTAAGCAGTGTCCAGCTGGGTGAATAGGTCTGGGTGTGTATACAAGGCGATAACGAGGTACCCTGTCACCATGACAACCATAACGATGAGCTTAATGAATGCCGCTAGTCGTAGAAACACGACCGTGGTGAGATAGGCCATGATGCCTGATAGAAAAATGTACTGAGGCATCTCACAGGTGAGATGCTCCTGGCGGTGAAACGAGATGAGCGGCTCTGCATTCATGCGGCTTAATGTCGGGGACAGAAGTCCTCCACGACAGCAAACCTGGAATCATACATATAATATGCTTTGTTAGATCTTGTTCTTTCTTCATTAGATTTCTATATTCAGGACTGTGTCACATGAACTGAAGCTTTAAGGTGTTTATCAAAAAAATCTGCTACAGGCAAATGACCACAAATATTTTGGATTAAATAACTGGAGAACAGTTGAATAAACTGCTTATCTTTAAAAAAAGACAAATTAGTTTCAAATTGTTTTCCCAGGATTTGCTCATTATTGTCTCAGGTTAAAAGAATCTCTGGATAACTAGGTTAATAGCAGGCCACCCTTTTTTTTTGCATACCTCAGAGTTACATCCATGAATCGTGTTGACGCAATGAGTGTTACTTTATGGGGCTAATTGATTCTTGAGGAGGTAAGGAAAGTGCAGTAGGTGTCAAACCACCTTCCCAGCCATGATTCTAATTTCAAGGTGTATGATCCAGCATCAATAGGCTCTTTTCCTATACTACTTACACTTTACAGAACTCCTACAATGCACGCTGTGTCAGAATTAGGGAGCCCAGACAGGGTGACTTAATCAATGGTAGGCCTGGAACTGATGCTAACTAATTGTATACATTTCTTAGTCAAAATTATTTCCATAAAAAGAATTGCATGAAATATTTTCTCGGCCAAAATATGAATAAAATGCTCGTTTTCCCTCTCCCCCTGACACATTATTCTCAAGGGTTACACTCATGCTCCATGACGACCAATGGGCAGTATGCAGCCCTTGAGGGTTAAATGTCTGCAGACTTGACATGAATGTAATATACAGTAGAATGTAATACCATGTTGACGAGTGAGACGGCGAGGATGAGGAGGAGGGTAATAACGGTAACAAGGCAGCGTACAATGGGTAGCCGCGTCAGTCCACACGACAGGCACTGTGTAATAAATAAACAAAATAAACTATTTTATTATTCATGGTATATTAACTAGGCATATTTCAACCTTTATAAGTAGCATAAAGCTGGATACAGTAGCTCGCCAGTCCACACAACAGGCACTATGATCATATAGCATATTGTACAGAATTGTTTCATTATCATGCTATTATTTCAATTCTTAATTCTGAGTACTTAAAGGCACATGGTTCATAGAAATAGTAGTCTTACAGTCCGCAAGACAAACATTTTGAAATAAAACACATTATATTAACTATTGAGAGTCAGCTGCATTCCTTGGACCATACTCTTGTTTTATTTGATACCAAACCTGCCCACTTTTGGTCATTATATAGTAAATTTCTAGATGAATTAATAAATAGAAAATTTTTGAAATTACGTGTTCTTTTTCCTCTGATGTGGGCAGAGGTGAGAAACGTGTTTTTTCCCCATTTTTATTTTAGTTTCATTTTTTTAGGGGGGAGGGGGCTTAAAGTTAGAGTAAATGATATATTCTTGTTACCTTGAGTTTGACCCCGAGAACGAGGATGAGGATGGCAGAGATCCAGGCAAAGCTGAGCAGGAACAACACCAGCAACAGCAGCGTCCTGAAACAACCAAAAGTGGAAATGGTAAATAGATCAAAATCAACCATTAGAAAGATGTCAATTTTAACAGGGGGAAGGGGTTAAAAGGTTTAAGACCCCTCGTGTGGGGCAGGGGAACAAAAAAAATCAGACCCCTCTGAGGGAGGCCAAAAATTAATTTGCACACATGCCCTAGACTCCCTGCTGCTATCAAACACTGACCGCTTCCTTATTTAGTTTTTCTCCAGTAGGATCCCCGAATGATCAGTGATTCTGAGAGTGCCATGAAGTTTTATAGACCATATAAATTATGATCATTCCTAGTGGGCTAACTGTAGAAATAATGTGATCTTTACTTCATTATGTCCATCCCATTCTCCTGTCTGTAGGTCTTACCGAATGATACTTTATGAAATCTATTCAGACACCATACTATGCTATAAGGTCTTTGACAGACTTCAAACCACCAGGGGGCGTCTTAAGCGTCGTCCGTTGCCATAGAGGGCAGCACTATGAGCCCACGTGACCTGTCTTATCTCGTGCTGTCACACAGGACTACAGACCAGCCATGGCTAGATGTAGCTTTAGGCTGAATGTGTGTCATAGACCCTCATTAAAAAATGTGGTGGGAGGGGGAGAAATGAAAGGGGTGGGGGCTGAGAGAAAGGGAAAACTGATGTTAGTGTAGTCAACATTTCCTTGGTTTTCAAGTCCAGTTGATACAATAGATGAAAAGTGCATTTTTTAAAGTTGCAAGCATCGTTAGGGAGTGGTCATTTATTATCAACAGGGGGGGTGGTGGGTTTTTAGGGGGGGTGTAAAAAATTCTGATCCCTTTCGAGGTGGGGGGCTAAAAAAATTTACCCTCTTTTTAGCAAAAAAGCCCGCGCGCTACTATAGATCAAAGAGGGGGCGCGAAAACTCTCCGCGCCTCTGGCGCGGGGGGGCGCGAATCTTTTTTACTGCCGTCAAGGGGGGGGGCGTAAAAAGTTTCCGCGCGTCCGCGCGAAAACCCACCACCCCCCCTGTTGATAAATAATGACCACTCCCTTAGCGGCTCGAAGTGTAGCAACCATTGCTAGCAACCCAATGTAGGTACCCATACCAAGTATTATCTTTGTGTGTTCTTTTCCTGTTCTGAGACAGATTCCCTCTATAGATTTCAAGAGCAATATTGATATAAACCAACCTTCATTTATAATGTGTACCTCTATAGGTCAATATGGCAAGAAAGGGTAACTTTTTAGAGAAGTTGTTGATAAAGTTTTTGGACTTTTCTTGAGGAAACCTAATGAAAATGTAAACTTTCCTTGTCAGGCCTGCCATGTAATACCCATTACTTGAAAGATAATTGTCTTGTGAATCCCTCAGTGTAAGTCATTCTCACATGTGGTCACAACAACCAAAGATACGAGCATTCAACCAATATTATCCTAAACACAACTTTATTCATGAAAAATTCACCCTTTCTTGCTGTATGGGTCTATAGGATGTAGGGGGTCTAGATGGGGGGTCCCCATGTCACATGTCGATTTTAAGAAATTGCCATGTCACTTGTCACTAAATTTCTATTTTCCAATGTCCTTGTCACTAGGCTTCATGTCACATGTCGATTTTAAGGAAAGGCCTTGTCTCTTGTCACTAACTTTTCCTTTCCATGTCCTTGTCACTAAGCTCCATGTCACATGTCGATTTTAAGAAATGGCCATGTCACCCTGTCGAATTTAGGGGTCTAGACCTATATGATGTAGCTGGTATCTGATGTAGTGGTGGTGCCATAGAGCCAACCTTCAATATAATGTCTACCTCTAGTGGTGGATGGTGTATATAGGATATAGCTGGTATCTGATGTAGTGGTGGTGCCATAGAGCCAACCTTCAATATAATGTCTACCTCTAGTGGTGGATGGTGTATATAGGATATAGCTGGTATCTGATGTAGTGGTGGTGCCATAGAGCCAACCTTCAATATAATGTCTACCTCTAGTGGTGGATGGTGTATACAGGATGTAGCTGGTATCTGATGTAGTGGTGGTGCCATAGAGCCAACCTTCAATATAATGTGTACCTCTAGTGGTGGATGGTGTATATAGGATGTAGCTGGTATCTGGTGTAGTGGTGGTGCCATAGAGCCAACCTTCAATATAATGTGTACCTCTAGTGGTGGATGGTGTATATAGGATGTAGCTGGTATCTGATGTAGTGGTGGTGTCATAGAGCCAACCTTCAATATAATGTCTACCTCTAGTGGTGGATGGTGTATACAGGATGTAGCTGGTATCTGATGTAGTGGTGGTGCCATAGAGCCAACCTTCAATATAATGTCTACCTCTAGTGGTGGATGGTGTATACAGGATGTAGCTGGTATCTGATGTAGTGGTGGTGTCATAGAGCCAACCTTCAATATAATGTGTACCTCTAGTGGTGGATGGTGTATATAGGATGTAGCTGGTATCTGATGTAGTGGTGGTGCCATAGAGCCAACCTTCAATATAATGTGTACCTCTAGTGGTGGATGGTGTATACAGGATGTAGCTGGTATCTGATGTAGTGGTGGTGTCATAGAGCCAACCTTCAATATAATGTGTACCTCTAGTGGTGGATGGTGTATATAGGATGTAGCTGGTATCTGATGTAGTGGTGGTGCCATAGAGCCAACCTTCAATATAATGTCTACCTCTAGTGGTGGATGGTGTATACAGGATGTAGCTGGTATCTGATGTAGTGGTGGTGCCATAGAGCCAACCTTCAATATAATGTCTACCTCTAGTGGTGGATGGTGTATATAGGATGTAGCTGGTATCTGGTGTAGTGGTGGTGCCATAGAGCCAACCTTCAATATAATGTGTACCTCTAGTGGTGGATGGTGTATATAGGATGTAGCTGGTATCTGATGTAGTGGTGGTGTCATAGAGCCAACCTTCAATATAATGTGTACCTCTAGTGGTGGATGGTGTATATAGGATGTAGCTGGTATCTGATGTAGTGGTGGTGCCATAGAGCCAACCTTCAATATAACTAGTGCCTTCGGCACTATGGAGGGGGTTTGTACAGTAGAATATAGATATAAAAGATAGGCCTTTTTTTCCTATCCCGACCACCTATCCCCCAGTACATATGCTGCACCCAATATAGTACACAATTCTGAAAATATTTTTGTTGAAATGTATCTGTATCATGTCGAATTAGCTGGCACTTTTCTCACTAAAATTTTTGCTTCATCTGGTATGTACTCTAGCCTAGGCTGAAGCAGTAAAAAATCGAACATTTTTAACTAGCGATCTACTAACCCATTTTTATATATAGTGTAATAAAATCTACTGCCCCATCTATACACACCTATTGTTTGCCTGGCCCTCCACTGGTGGCTCTCTCTACAGTTATATTGAATTAAACCCAAGGACTACATTCATGCATAGTGGGGCCGATCCATAAAGTATGTCACATAAGAGGGGTGGGGGTGCGGTGTCCATGACCACTATACATGATTTCTATAATAAAGGTGTGTGATGAAGGGGGTGGGGGGTCCAAAAGGGCATAGAAAAGCTTGACATTCTTTATGGATCAGTCCCTAACGCCCACGCTCTGGCCAAGAATAATATAGCTTTTTGCTCTGGCTATATTCTTGTATGTGGTCAGTGTGATTTACCATTACAATGAGGAGGTCCTCGCCAACATAGTGATGGAGAAACAAAATCATGAATTCCGTTTTAAGGCAGCATCTCTCCCAGGGGGTTACAATTATATAGTCAAGGGACTGAGGTGTTGACGTTAGCAGAGGAATATTATGTATTATGTACATGGAAATGTAAAAAATTATCAATATGAACTCCCCTAGGGGGTCAAATGTCCACCTATAGAAGGGGCCGTTTTTTTAGCTGGCGATGGTTGGGTGCATCATGCCCATTGGTCTTCATGATGCATCAATGAAATGCTGGCGAGACTGCTCACCAGCACTTCATTGGAGCATCATCATCAGCTGATCGTGCAAACTCCGCAGGGTCAGCATGATGCGTGAATGTAGCCCTGGCAGGTGAGTCACTTAGGCTGCATTCATGCATCATGAAGACCAATGGCTATGGTACATGAATGCATTGTCGGTCCTTATAGGGTTATGGATGACATATATAGGTGATTTGGTTTTAAAGTGGGCTGGACACATATATACTGGGTAGAGGGTCTGCCTATTCCATGACCTGTACACATGTTTCATGAGGAATTTATTCATTAGTCCACATTACATTTTCCTAGGTCAATTCAGTATTATTATTATTGACTTTGATTTCCTGCTACAGAAATGCCTTCCTTATAAAATTCGGTATAGTGAAATTTTCCTGAATCATCCTCCTGATAGAAATGTGTCAGCAATCCATACATATACAGTCAACCAGATGCACTATGTGGTTGTTTTCTTTTAGAAACAGGGTAGGGGAGGGGCTGGTGTATTTTCAACAACAAAAAAGAAAAAAATTCTGAATTTTCTCCTGAATCAACAGGATTTTTGATTCCCCCCCCACCAACCCCAGGGGTCAGACTTTTTTTTATTCATCAACCTTTTTTACTTTACTGACTTTTTTCGCTGGAAAGGGGTATAAAACGTTTTTGGTTTTAAAGTGGGCTGGACACATATATACTTGCACCTCACCCCAACCTTCCTCCCCAACCCCCTAATGTATTAGCCGATCTCAGAATAGTCCTACAGGAGGCCTACAAAGACATATCTTCTTATCAGTGTGGGACAGAGACAATTGGATTAGTTAAAAGGGTCACTTGTAAGGAGACCTTGTTTGTTACTTAGCGACCAAGACTCAAAGTAAAATCTACTTAAAACATTTAAGGACAATGTCCATGGGACTTTCTGCTTTATAATGCTCCCTTGTCTATATAAAATACATTGATCAATGAACTGCTGAGGAGCAATCTTCCATTCTCTCCTGGCAGGAGTCATGATGCCTGAATGAAGCACTCCCAGTACAGGAGGTTAACTTCATCTCACCATTAGACTTTACAATTGATATTCCTCTGTTATAAGATTTCTTTCTGTGTAATAATGGGAATAGGTAACTTGGTCGTGGTCATTGTCATGCTCTAGACTCTATTGAGACGTCTCTAGATCTGGCCTATTAGGCCCCGTGATGTCTCAATGCAGTCTAGAACACTCCCATGACCATGTCCCTTGCCTTATTCCCTAAATAGTGCATTCAATTATAGAAATTATAATTCTTAGCTTCTATACCTTTTACGATTTGCCTAAATCCCTGAATTTGATGGATCAGTTTAACTCTTAATGCGGTGTGTATTGATACTACACCTTCATAAGCAGGTCATGCAAGAGCATTATTCATTTGTGTAAATGCATATGAGACTAACTAATTTCACTAAAACTATAAAATTGCATATAAGTGAATATATAGAAGTGCATGGTCTCACCTTGGTAGGACGATGGCTTGGACGGTGGCTATACAGACTAGCAGGATGAGAGAACACAGCATACCCGTTGCGAATGACATGTCTTCTGTGTTCTGGTACTGTAAGGTAGAGAAAAATAGGAAGAGGTTCAGGGGAATTCTTCCAAACTGAGGGTTTCTCCTTCTCGAAGCAGGAGTCCATAAGGTGCAGCAAAGTTGAATACTGCTTTAAAATTGAGGCTAATGAGTGAAACAATATTCAGTTTGGAGCCATTCGAGTACATCTCACTGAAAACCTGCAAAATCCCAAACTCGTCAGTGGTGACGACTTTAGGTCCTCGGGTTGACAATACCTAAAACTACAACTTTAATACCTAAAACTATAACTTTAGGCGATCAAATTGACGACTTTAGGTCATCATCCTGACAGTATGACAATACCAAGTCATCATACTCATAACTCATGTCATCAGAATGATGACCTAAGAATCATTTTGATGACCAGAAGTTGTAGTTTTAGGTATTGTCAACCTGAGGACATAGAGTCGTCACCACTGACTAGTTTTGGACCTTTCAGGCTTTCAGTGCTCTATAATTATTTCACATTATGGTTAAGACAGTCCCCCAAATCACGTATAGCTGCAAACCTCTTTAGAGGAGGTGACGGTGTAGAGATATAGACAGCACCCCTAATTTGGCCTATGGAGCACATAAACAAAGGAGTAGAGTTGAGTCTATGATGAGTTCTTCGCCTCAAGAATGGTGGAAACCATGAATACTGTATCCTCCCTGGTGGAAACCAAGAACTTATGTTTTCCTGCCAAAATTGATGGACATTATTTATACACATCTAAGATTCAATAATGATCTCTAAGTTTCATTTATCAAAATAAATGAGATATATAAATACACCGCACAAAAAGGAATTTTGTTGGTAGCTTGGTAATTAGAGTCACCAGACAAATATGCAACATACACAGATCTATTTACTGTAATCGTATTTTATTTCGCGCTGTACATATTTTCGCGAATTTCGCGGAAATTAAAAATCCGCTTTATTGGGTGGATGGTGGTTGGGGGGGGGTGAGGTACACAAAATAATCTCTGTTCATATCAACCTCAATTTGAATAAGCATCAATGTTTTTTAAGTGATAGACTGACACAGCATTGTTTTGTCTGTGGAGTTTTCACACTTTCACTAAGGTGCTAAATGGAACAGGTTGTATCAACATTTGTGTGTACAACTCAGTGTTAAAAGGGAATAATAATCAACCCTAGCAAACATCTTTACTATGTTGTCTTGTTACCTTGATTGAAAAATTCGCGAATTTAAATACACGCGAATTTGCGAAAATTTATACACACGAAAATATCTACGTTTACAGTATTTATACCCAGAAACTTCAATATTGCAGGGTTGTTGTGGGCCATGAATTACCATTAACGACCACGAAACATGATCACACTCCCATACATCTCATTATAACGAAGCCAATATAATGTAAAACCTACCCCTTCCCTTACAATACCCTGAGTCATGTGGCCAAGTATAGACAGGGGTTTATGGAGGGAGTCTGGTATTAGTCATTGTATAGTAATAACTGGACCTTATAAATAGTCTGACAGGGGTTGGAATGGGAAATGCAATGACTTATGATCTACTGCATTCATCATTGATTTCTAAGGAAAATAACCTCATATACAAATTAACAAGTGTACCATTTCTATTCCTTTTACTTCTATTCTTCAAATGGTATTTTTGGTTCTTTTGAAATTCATTCTCTTTTTCTATCATCTCCCTTTCTTTCTCATGATTCATAATTTCAGTCTTAGCACACCACTTGGGGCAAACTGATGACTAAGCAGTAAATTTGGACTTTTGTATATATTCTTCTTCATTTTCCCAAAATAATTGACAGATGACATGTGATAAAAGAATAAACCACACTTACCCTTCGCTCCATCTGAGAGCGTTTAAACCTGAGTGTGAGGAGGTTGACGTGGTCCCGCTTCTCCCGCTCTATACTCCGCATGGTGATGGCCTGTAGTAGATGTTTGTTAACCCGGTCCGCAGGCCACCGATTAAATGAGTGTCTGTAAAATAAAATAATGATAACACTTGATGTATTATATGAGAATGGTCAGTGGTTAAATTAGCTCTATACTCCACATGGTAGATACATGTTCACGCGGTCTGCAGGCCAACAGTTAAATTAGTGTCTGTAAAATAAGATATTGATAACATATGTAAAATGAGTTACATTAGCTCTATAATCCACATGGGGATAGCCTGTGGTAGATGCTTATTAGGGAGTGATCATTTTTTAACAACAGGGGGGGGGGGCTGGTGGGTTTGAGGGGGGTTAGAATTTTTTCAACCCTTTGACCAGTGGGGGTCAGAATTCTTTTTCAATACCTCTGATGGAGGGGGGTCAAAATAATTTCACCTGTTTTAAGTGGAAAACCCCGTGTGTTACTATAGGCTAAAAGGGGATGTTCGTGCGCGATTTTTGTCCCTTATAGGGGGGGTCGAAACTTTTTTCCGCATGCAAACCCACCAGCCCCCCCCCCCTGTTGTTGAAAAATGATTACTCCCTTAAACCCAGTCTGCAGGCCACCGGTTAAATGAGTGTCTTAAAAATAAAATGATGATGACATTTGTTAAATGAGTTACACTAGCTAGGCCTATATACTACTCATTCTGATGGCCTGTAGTAGGTGCCGGTCTGCAGGCCACCGGTTAAACGAGTGTCTGTAAGATACAACAATAATTACATTTATCTAATCATAGAAAACCAGTGATTGCAGTCACTCTATTAAAGCGCCTCATGGTGATGGCCTCCCATTGGAGAGGACTCGAGCTGGGAACGTTCACAACTTGGGCAAGAGAACGTGATTATCTCCGGAATTGGACACACCAGAACATCTTATACTCGGGAAAAAAACCATGTCCCGTTCCTGGGAATATCCCGAGTATTTCCCGAGAAATTTCTGAGTATTTCCCAAGAAATTCCTGAGCCATTCTCGAGATCTATAGACTCGAGAACTTTCTCGGGTATAAGATGTTAGGGCATGTCCAAATTTCAAGGGAAAATCATGTCCTCTATTCTTGTTTTATTGACAAGCCGGGACTCAAGAAATTCCTGAGTAATTCTCAAGATCTTGTTCAGTGGGCTGTAGTAAGTGTGAACCCGGTCTGCTGGCCACCGGTTAAACCATTGTCTGTAAAATAAAATGGCACTACCACTAACGTCGCTGATTAAAAGATAGAGTGTCTTTCAGTATTATAGTTACATCAGTTAAATATGTGTCATTTATATACAAGTCCCAAATGAATCTATGGCTTAAATTTTGTAAAGTGGCCTGATAGCAAGCTTTGTTTTAAATCCTAAGTATTGAAACCGTCTTTGAATTGACAAAAGAGCCTTTATCAAAATCAATTGAAATAATCTGTCTGGCCATAATTAGCAACTGACCAACTAAAGTTCTAAATGTTCATTCATGTGGAAACCTAAAATCGTATTGCATATTGCATCTATTTACCTTGTAGGGAAGGTGGATTCAAGGTGATATTCAAAGCAAAACCTTGGTAACCGTCCTGGATATGAACGACATTCCTATCTGCTTGATAATTCTGTTCAGCCTTAGGGGGATCAGACATAGGGGAAAAACGATAACCTGGATGTCATGGATGGATCTCAGGAGCCAGGACATGGAAGCCTGTATGACAAATTCACTAGTCCTAGTCTGTGAAGTGCTGTCAACATTTCCCATGGGACAAGATTCACAGTGTAAGAGTTAGAGTCAGACTAAAGAAAGTAAGAGATAAGGAACACAGTAAGGGCAGAAGATGGTTTTAGGAGTAACTATTTGATGAATGAATACATGTACCTCCAGTTTATAAGCCCCCTAAATTGATTTCAGGCATGCACTCTAAGAAATAACTAATGGATCTACCAGGAATCCTTGTAAGACGGAACAATGAATCACCACAATTGCAATACAGTGAATCAGTGTAGTTTCTACAATGAAGCAGTACAGTACACACTGTGGTACAAGGAACCTCCATGATAATAACAATTGATCTCTAAAAATTTGGGACAAGGTTTTCACCTTGATTTCAACATCATTTTTACAGTATCACTAATTGACTGAGCCTGTAAACCAGACAATCTTGTGTTTGAGACCTAGCTCATACATTATTTATTTACTAGCATTTTGCATTTCAGTTATCTTGAATATCAAAAGTACTAAAATTAACCCTCTCCTATTACCCCGGCCGATTACCTTCAGATGTGCATACATACATCTATATGACAAGCTAAATCTGATATTAACTGCCATCTGTTGTTAAATGAGGCACGGCTCTCTCATAAATGTTTTCCTGCAGGCGTACAGTCAATGTAGCAATGGCAGAAAGGTACACCAGGTAAAAAGGCCACAGAGAGCAGGAGAGGTTCTAATATAACAGATGCCCTTTTCATCCACCAGTGGGCGCTGTGAGCAGTAATCTGTCTTAGTATGTAAACTATAGATTCAGCCTTCTGACAACAGGATGATCAGGTGTAGGTCAGAATGTTAAGGTACCTGCAGTGTTAGAGCCATTTTCTTAGATCCACTAGTTAAGCTATTCTTTCTCTCCGCCTTAGCTACTGTACTGGTCCATATAAGAGCTCAGGTGCTCATTGATTTCAATCCCAATGTAATCCCGTACTTATACGAGACAGGCACTTTTTTTGAATACTGTTCTAAGTGCTAAAGATCAATTTCGATGCACCTGTACCCCAGCGCTTATTTCAGACTTGTGCTTATTTGAGAACCCGGCACTCTCCACGCCTCATCTTAGTTCCGCCAAGACTAGGGGCTTGAGTCAGGATGTTAAAAGGCCATCTACTGGGAGAACATCCTGTAAAGGTGTCTCCCAGAAGAGTAATCGGTCATGTGATATGCGTATGGCCTTGAATAACATGTTTTTTTATAGAGTGCTAACCCTACTGGACAGCGGACCAGGCTATTGTCAATACTACCAGACTGGTTGGAACAGAACTGCGCGGGAAGGGGAGAAAGCTGATGATGAATTCTTCAAAAGAGACTGTCAATGTCTGGTCAACCTCCCCATGCCTATAGCCATTTATTTGATATTTTTATTAAGATTAGGTGTCTATACCAAGATAGTATCTGGGATGAATATTATAGGAAAGCAGTCAAAATTCAGGCAGTTACACTTGGGATTTCCCAGTGGAATAAACTTCAGTACTTCCCATCAGCCTCTGTCTGTATTTATAGTACTGTAAAACCCCACATATAAGGGAATGCTCACTTTTTAACAACATGCGCCATAAAATCGTTTTGACCCCACCCCCATAGGGAACGAAAATTGCGTGCGTACGCACCCTTTTAATGAATAGTAATGCACGGGCTTTCTTTTAATGAAAACAGGTGAAATTAATTCGAAGCCTACCTCAGAGGGGTCGAAAAAATTCGGACCCCCCCAACCCCTCCCCCTGTTGTTAAAATACGATCACTAAACACAGAGTGTGGCTTATACGAGGGGTTTTCCATTATAAAGACTAAGGTATGGGTACCATTTCAGACCCCTGCTGTGGCTTATAGCATTCTCCTAAAGTTATGGTGTAGCTAATATGCAGGTGTGGCTTATACGGGGAGGGGGGGGGGGTTACGGTAGCTGGAAATAGCAATAACAGCAGAATATCATTGGTCGACACTCAGAGCCAGTCATACAGATTGCTTCCAAGTTAATACAGACTTTCCTGCCAGCACAGATGTCTAGGATTTGATTCATGGAGTAACAACTAATATCACATAATACAGTTTACCTAAATGTGATATACTGTAGCCGACGGTCTTTGGAAATAACATATAGCATGCTACGATTAAGGAGACGTATCTGGACAGTATAAAACCAGCACCTGTCAGTTTTGGACAAGTTACTTACTATGCTGTACATATCCTGGGAGGCTGGAGTGGGGCATAACAGAGATATACCCTAGACTGTACAACTGTTTTATTGGAAGATAAATGAATCTAGATACTAGCTTTTATCAATACAGCAACAAAATGCTGGTAAGTTACCAGCCTGGGCTGCATTGGCATTGATTCTCTAAAATTGATTTAATTCACCTGCAAAATTCTCTCCCAGTGTCATAATCGTGGCAAACTGTAAAAAAAAAGATAAAAGTCATCGAAATAACAATGCATTCCTTCTCTCAAAGTTGCCAGAGATCTGTTATTTTCACAGAGATTCCTTGTACATTTGTGTACCATCATATTGCAACCTGGGGCTTCTTGTGAAAACTACACTAGTGCAATGCTTTTCAATTACCGTGGTCCACTGTTCGGTTTTACGAGGAGTAGATTCATCGGTTATTTCTTTTACAGTGCATGGAAAGAGCAGCTCTGGTGGTAGCCCTAGCATGATCTTTGTCTTGAACTGCTGGCATGCTATTTCATAGCGAGCCTCCTGTCATTTTGTATTCATGGTCATTGGGCCCACCTTTTCGGAAAATCATATGTACAGGTAGCCAGCTTCAAAGCGGGAACTAGCAAAGCATACAAGATTCCAAGATTAGAACAGTTATATCTTGTCCTTGCAGCTCAGGACTGGTTTTGCCCCAAGTTCAAATCAGCACTATAACATGAATAATAAGGAACAACCCACCATCAACACGTTCTGTGTACGAATGAAGTTCACATGGTAAGGTAATATGGTGGCTGCTCCTCGACCAACAGGGGAGAAAATAAGAAATGTGTGTTTCTGGCTGCTGTAGAAGCCAACCATAGACCACAGTCCTCGACCAACAGGGGAGAAAATAAGAAATGTGTGTTATTGGCTGCTGTAGAAGCCAACCATAGACCACAGTCCTTGACCAACAGGGGAGAAAATAAAAAATGTGTGTTATTGGCTGCTGTAGAAGTGATCCATAGACTGAGGTAATTACATATTGCATTTGTGATACCATTTAGCCCTTCAGGGAGGGAGGGAGGGGGGCAGCTTTGCCTCTTAACCCTTTAGAACCCTATTTGAAGACATGACATGTAAGTGAGCCAAAAGTGCATTAATGCATTATGGGAGATGAATGCAGCCTTGCTGACTCACTCACCAGGGCTGCATTCATGCATCATGCCAGCCCTAAGGGGGTGATACACTCCTGGAGGGTCGGCATGATGTACCAAGATTTACTAACCAAGTGGTGGGGATCAGTCTCACAAGCACCGTATTGATGCATCATGATGCATAGCTATTAAAGGGTAGGATAATAGTGTATGTGAATCGGGTTGGGAATGAAGAGTGAGAGTTCTACATGGGGAAGTTATACCTGAAAGACCAGAGGGCATGCATCCATCTTGCAAAAGGGGTGAGCACCACTATATGAGGTAGACCTACTGTCCAGTTGGCAAAAAGGCATAGTGTAATAACATAATTTATTTTGTCTTTGAATAGTTAATGTCTAAATTAAATTGCTGACTTCTCCCTCAGCTATTTTTGTCCAGCTGTTGATTCTCGGCCCTAGTTAGTGGTGGAATCCCCTATCTCCTGTAGAGTCTGGTGTGGACTCCAGGGGGGGTGCACTGACTATATATGTAGGTCACTCTCAACTGCCATCCTACCCCTATCTCCCAGTGATCTTGAAATCTGACCACCCTACTTGACTGATAAGCTAGACATTGACTGCCCCCCTTTTCCCTTTTTCGACAATCCCAAATATTGACTGGACCGCCCTCTGCTACACCCTATTGTACTCATGTATTTGCATGGATCAGAATTTTTCATTGTCCAGCACTGTGTCTTTTTATCACTTTCATGACCTCATATGTATGGTATAAACAATACAGTCCTTTTGGGATCTAATGGAATTCCTCCACTCTGCTATTAGAGATCTGTTGGGAATCCACTGCCCCCTTTTTCGGAATCGCATGGGAATCCACTGCCACCGCTCTCCAGAGTCGGGCGGCAGTCGATATCCATTTCATGGGCAAGTGCCCCCCCTGGGTGTGGACACTAGGGAGCTCCTCAGTCTGTCAGTTCATGAAGGCATCTTACAGCATCCAATGTTTACCTCCTGACAAGCAGGAAATAGAAAATGGAGTCCACAATTTCCTCCCCTCTCCCTACACTGTGAAATCCTCATCCCGAAGTTACCAGAGATCTGTCTTTATTTTTACAGAGATTCCTTGTACATTTGTGTACCACCACACTGCCACTTGGGGCTTCTTGTAAAAACTACACTGGTTCACTGCTATATAATTATGGTGGTTCACTGTTCAGTTTTACGAGGATCCCCGGTAAATTTAACGGTTGCATTTTACAGCATAGTTACAACAACAACAGTCTTGCATACCTCCAAGGACCAAGTGATGCCGACGGTCATAAATTAACCTACTGAAGGCTAATATCGACTTTAGTTGACACCACGATAGGCCTGGTGTCGACCATAGTCAATGCCCATTATAAAGGATTTGTATAGGAATTGAAAATAGGCTCGACCTATAGAAAGTATACTTTTTTCAGAGGCCGTCCCCATGGCCAGGGCAACCAGTTTTGCTTTGCCCTGAAAGGGTCAATGCAGTCATGATGCATGAATGTGACATCGATGAGTACCTCACGAGAGCTATATTCATGCATCATGCACACTCTACAGGGTTGATACACTCTCAGAGGGCTGGCACGATGCACGAATGAATTGCCACTAGCCAGCACTTGATTAGTACACTGGGCAGCCATTATAGGCATGATGCACGCCTGCATTAGCGACACCAAACCAGTTAAGGAGTCATATGATTTTGTCATCAAGATGCACCAATGCAGTACTGGTGAGTTACTCACCAGCATGGTATTGCCCTACCATGCACCATTGGCATATGATGCATAAAGGCAGCAGTACTGGCGAGTTACTCACCAGCATGGTATTGCCCTACCATGCACCATTGGCATATGATGCATAAAGGCAGCAGTACTGGCGAGTTACTCACCAGCATGGTATTGCCCTACCATGCACCATTGGCATATGATGCATAAAGGCAGCAGTACTGGCGAGTTACTCACCAGCATGGTATTGCCCTACCGTGCACCATTGGCATATGCTGCATAAAGGCAGCAATACTGGCGAGTTACTCACCAGGTCTGAACACATGCATCATGATGATACATGGTACTTGAAGCGAAGGGGAGCATACAATGGTAAAGGTGAACGATGATGAGTTTTTGACGACAGTTTCTCCATGAGGGGGTTTGGGACCGCTCCGCACTCGGCCTAACGGAGTTCATCTTTACATTTATGTCAAGGTGTTTGAGTGGAAAATCAATCGATATTTCATCAATATAATCCATAATTAACTCTTATTTACCTGTCGTCTACCCGAAAATGCAGTGTGCCGCCATCTTGGATGTTTACGTTTCAAAAATGCTGCGCATGCGCGGTGGACCTATGACGTCATCGTGCGGATTTCCCGCGGGTTATTTAACGCAGGGGTGCAATACGGGGGTTCAGTGCATTGTCAATGGGCGCTCGATATTCACCTTGACATAAAAATGAAAATAATGGTAAACAATTTGATCTAACAATTTGATATAACAATTTAATTGGCTATGGACTTCATCTGCTTCTATATAGATGACCATGTTGTCCTTGGTTCCTATCTGATTTGAAGTCAATTACCATCATAATCCTAAGATTACAGAGAATTATGCATACAAATTACGTTGATCAAGTATCAATTTCGCAGTCAATTTTCTTCAAATTTAAAGAATGGCCTTGAACCCAACAAAGAGTGGACGCGAGCATCAGAAACTGGTAAATGAATGGAATCATTTCAT
Organism: Acholoe squamosa; assembly: GCA_949317995.1. Lineage (NCBI taxonomy): Eukaryota > Metazoa > Annelida > Polychaeta > Phyllodocida > Polynoidae > Acholoe > Acholoe squamosa. The sequence continues at coordinate 68,852,553 of OX439045.1, forward strand.
TCGACAGCTGTCGACGGCTGTCAGCTACATAAAGCGGGTAGTTTTGCTAATCCAATTATTTTTGATTATGTATAGAAAAAAATTGGTATCAGAATGTGTGCCAGTTCTCTCATAGTTATTCATCCCCTAGGCATATATATATATATATATATATATATATATATATATATATATATATATATATATATCACTTCCGCCTCCCTACATCCCATCCCGTCCGCTGCAGCTTCTAGAAGCAGCCACTAGGTGGCTGCACCTGGCTGACATCCGGTTGGCTACCCACGTGACTTCCGGTCACCTGACAGGTGCTAAAATCCAGGTAAATAGAGTGCTGCTATCTGCTGGGAGGAAGCCAAAACGATAAGGGCCATACACCGCTGCCATACCCTTACTTATGCCTTTGAGGGCTGCATGGTACTTTGACACATTAAAGGTAAAGTTTCCCATAATGAAAAAGAGGATTCTGAATCTGGCTCCTAAAACCTTTCACATGCTTTTCTGAATGAAGTAGAGCCAGAATGAAAGCGGTTTTATGTGGTCTACAGTGCTTCATTCACTGTAAAAGAGGGCACAATATAATTGTGAATATTAAGAATCAGCAGGATACAACAATGTAATACTGGCATGCCTCAGAGGTACTCACAACATCTACAGATCACTATAGTGCATAGTACATGGAGCTACTCCATATTCTATATTCTATAGGTATAATATAATGAGTAGATCGTACAGGGAGCAGGAGGCACGTGTCACTCATTACCTACTCATCCTGAACCCTGCAGGAGTACTGGCACCCTGCCCCAAGGTATGGGGCGCCATGTGGTAGATTTGCAGACTGCCCCAAGGTACGGGGTGCTATGCGTTTGTGTATATTTGTACACTGGCACCCTGCCCCAAGGTATGTGGCACTATGTGGTAGATTTGTAAACTGCCCCAAGGTATGGGGTGCTATGTGGTAGGATATATTTGTACACTGGCACCCTGCCCCTAGGTATGAGGCGCTATGTGGCACTATGTAGTAGGATATATTTGTACACTGGCACCCTGCCCCTAGGTATGAGGTGCTATGTGGTAGATTTGTAGACTGCCCCAAGGTACAGGGTGCTATGTGTTTGTGTATATTTGTACACTAGCACCCTGCTCCAAGGTATGGGGCACTATGTAGTACCGTAATCTCCCGTGTATAAGGCACAGCCCGCGTATAAGGCGCACCTAGAGTTTTGGAAAATTCTCAAAAAAATGAAAAATTCATAACTTTGGTTCTACTGAATGAATTTTCAAAATTCAAAAACCTTATAGCTTGGGCCACCTTGGGCCCTCCTGGGTCCCATTTTGTCCCATTTTGACCAAGGGGGCATGTAAGATATCAAAAGAAAGGTCTTGGTGTCCCCCTTGTGGATCAAATGAGAACTAAAACCCCCCGTATAAGACGCGCCTTATACGCGGGAGATTACGGTAGGATATATTTGTACCCTGGCACCCGGCCCCAAGGTATGGGGTGCTATGTGGTAGATTTGTAGATTGCCCCAAGGTATGGGGCGCTATGTGGTAGGATATATTTGTACACTGGCAACCTGCCCCAAGGTATGGGGTGCTATGTGGTAGGATATATTTGTACACTGGCACTTTGCACTAAGGTATGGGGTGCTATGTGGTAGATTTGTAGACTGCCCCAAGGTATGGGTCGCTATGTGGTAGAATATATTTGTACACTAGCATCCTGCCCCAAGGTATGGGGCGCTATGTGGTAGGATATATTTGTACACTGGCACTCTGCACTAAGGTATGGGGTGCTTTGTGGTAAGATATTTGTACACTGGCACCCTGCCCCAAGGGTCATTGCTAAGTCGCTTTGAAATTAGATTAATGAATGTAATCCTAATTATGCAAGGCTGATCTCTATAGCAAAGTGATTGGGATTCACAAGACATATATACATGTACCAATCCATTGCTAGGTCCACTATACAAAAGAAGCACTCAAGCTATAAAAGAAGCTCACCGTGGCTCAAGAACTCCATCACCATATCAATCAGAGCAATAGCCTTTGGATAAATCATGGTATGTAATTCTCCTTGATATTATTAGTCCAGCATCACTATTGCTTGTGCAGACTGCCTTATTTGTGTTCATAAACTTGATGCACTAAAGTAGCCATACCATGGACTCCTCTGGTGTGCCCCTTTGCTAAACCAGGATCCATCATTGCCTATAGAACCATGCAGACCAAATGCTGCCCTTATACATGGTCCTATACTACTGGGTTAAGGCTGCACTCTGGGTAAAGCCAGGTGGATCTCCAGTTGCTGACTGGGGCCTGCCTTCATTAGTCTGTACCGTAAAACGCTGCATATAAACCACCCTCTGCATTGCTATGAGCATGTAACTGGCACTGAACTTTAAGCCACAGTTGGGCTCTTAACCTACCAATATATAGTGCTATTCAATAGTGTCCAAACCCTATCTATATACATAAACATGAACATGAATTTATCACAATGCTATAAGCCCCATTATGCCTCTGAGAAGGTCTATCAGCAACGGCTTATATGCGGGGTTTTTACGCTGGTAGAGGATCATAGCCAGGGATCCACCCTCGCCATTACCGGGCATAGTTTAGGCCATCGTTTAGGCCATCGTTTAGGAGGCAGCCACCGCCACATACGATTAATGGTCATCTATATCCTACCAACTAGAACCTGCCCTATGCTGCACGAAGTGTTTCATTTTCTCCCCTTCTGAAGGCCACAGTAGAATTGGTGAAGTGAGAGGGGAAAAAGTTCCTGAGGTGTCCTTATGCAGAAAAAAAAACTTTCACCCCTTTACAGAGGAAAAGAAAATTGTCTGTGCAGTACTAAAGGAGGAAGGTGGGTGGGTCAGAAATGTCGGCCCCTCTCATGAGGGTCCTGGAGACCTTGCAAAGGCTGACACATATATCAATTAATTACCGTCTCCACATCCCTCTTGGCCAAAAACTTATGAAATTATTTCACATTTTTACAATGCCATTTTCACATAGGAGCACTCTCAGACCGATCTGCAACCGGGCTATACTACTTTTGGTACATTGGTTGTGTACCTACAGCAACTGCAACTGTATTTCAAGATAATAAGGATTCTACTATATATTCATGTGGTGGGTGACAGTGAGGCAAAATGTTTCCAAATGTGTAGATCTGCAAAATAATGGTTCCATAACACTTGAAATACTGGCTTACTATTTCAAGAAAAATTCTTAGACAGGAGAACCACAGGTCCATACCTAACTCTGAGCAGCTCACAGATAATGAGGCCAAGGGGACCCGGGGATGGAGCAGCTCTAGTGGGTGACGTATGGACCATGGGGACTATTTATACCCATTAGGTACTATATAGGGAGATTTCTCTTTACCTGTTAGATAGAGAGACTAGCAGGACTGACTAGGGATAACCTAGTCAGTACAGTTAGTGGGTGAGAGAAGGAAAGAGAAACGGAGGGAGAGAGAGAGAGATAGAGAGAGAGAGAAAACAGAGAGAGAGAGAAAGAGAGAGAAAGAGAGAGAGAGGCAGACAGACAGATACAGAGACAAACAGGCAACAGAGAGAGAGAGAGAGAGAGAGAGAGAGAGAGAGAGAGGCAGACAGACGGAGACAAGACAGACAGCCCGACAGCCTGACATACAACAGAGACAGAGACAGAGAGAGAGAGAGAGAGAGAGACAGTGACAGAGACAGAGAGACAGAGACAGAGAGACAGAGAGAGACAGAGAGAGACAGAGAGACAGCCTGACAGACAGACATACAACACAGAGAGAGAGAAAGAGAGAGAGGCAGACAAACAGAGACATAGAGACAGAGACAGACAGAGAGACAGCCCGACAGACAGACATACAATGGAGAGAAAGAGAGAGGCAGACAGACAGACAGAGACAGACAGAGAAGGATAACAGCAGATAAGGAGGACAGAAATGTCAAAAATGTTATCTTGAAGCTACTCCTAGTCCCACTGATAATTACCCATAAAGGAAAATGATAGATTGACTATTCCCCAAGGATTAGCCGATTTCTAGAATGTACTTGATAAGTCTCCTGATTTTGAGAAGACTACTTTGAAGAGAAGCATTCTACATAACTACATTAAAGCAAACCTACGTTCTGTCGTGATTGCATTGGTGACATTATTAGCAAAGGTCAATTAGCCAATACCTGAACTCACGAGTATTTGAGATCACGACGTGTCTATTGATCCTTCTACCTGGACATGCCACACCACGTGACAGCATCACGTGAGTGACCATGTGACAGGCCAGTCCCTCAGGCCATACACTAACAATGTATTATTACATTTGTATACATTTGTTTTACATGTGTATTGTCATAGGACTATGATGGCGTGGCAAGACATGCAGCTAAATGGACATCCTCCATTACTGTAAAACTTCGTGTATAAGCCGCACCCTGACTTTGGGAGAATGTTATTCGCTGCAGCAGCGGCCTGAAATGGTTGTGATTCCTTAGCATAGTCTATAAGTAAAACCCCTCGTATAAGACGCACCTGAGCCTCTGGAGATGCTATAAGCCGCACCAGCGGCTTGGAATGGTCTATAAGCTGTGGCTTATATGGTAGATACAAATCTTTATGAAAAAAAAAACTCAGTAATTTTTTTTTCCTTTGGATCGAAAGGGAATTACTTTCCTTGCAAATTTGCCTAAATTGCCTAAATTATAATATTTCAACATAAAAAGGTGTTACATACAATTATGTCCCCAGGTATCTTGGTGTGTACATGATGGTGTTTTAGTATTGGTGTTTAGTGTGTATATCAGAGCTGTATAACAATGACAAACTACTGTATGCCTCACACGGCACCTCCCAATACCACCTCAGGGACCTAATGACAATCTAAGTGATAGCCCTTAGGGGTATATGATGAAATGAATGAAATACTGTGAGCAGCCATCTTGTCCCCAAATACCACCTCAGGGACCTAATGACAATCTAAGTGGTAGCCCTTAGGGGTATATTGTGTAGTGAATGAAATACTGCGAGCAGCCATCTTGTCCCCCAATACCACCTCAGGGACCTAATGACAATCTAAGTGGTAGCCCTTAGGGGTATATTGTGTAGTGAATGAAATACTGCGAGCAGCAATCTTGTCCCCCAATACCACCTCAGGGACCTAATGACAATCTAAGTGGTAGCCCTTAGGGGTATATGATGTAGTGAATGAAATACTGCGAGCAGCCATCTTGTCCCCCCAAAAGGTTTTGTCAGATGTGTGTACCTAGAGTATTATACATCTCTGGCGCCATATATTATGGCCTGTTTGCTTTGCATATACTGCCCAAGAACAAAGCTTGCAACCATTGTGTCCCCTGCAAGAAACCACAGGTACTATGGAGCCTCACTAAATTGATTAGGATTTAAAAGAAAACAAAACAAAACAAAAGAAAAAAATGGATAAAATGCTTTCAACATTTGGTTTCTTGTTTTGGAATTTCAGCCAATGAATGTCTCCAAGGCCCACACCCCTTATACCCCTATCCATATCAATGTGAATAACCCCCGCACACCTATAGCTTTGGAGGGGCAGTCTTCCCAGGCCCTCATACAAGACAAGTGCTTGATTGAGATCTGGTTTTCTAGTGCGTAGGGTATATTTCATGACTCCCATACACATGTCGCTAAATCAAGAAGGCGTCAATTCAAATCCCGGCATGTAAACAAGATGGTATACATACACCCCCCAGGACCCCACCCCTTATGTCCCTATACCCTTATATAGCAGTACACATCAGTATGTCCCCCAGCCCCCCACCCCTTATGTCCCTATACCCTTAAATAGCAGTACACATCAGTATGTCCCCCAGTCCCCCACCCCTTATGTCCCTATACCCTTATATAGCAGTACACATCAGTATGTCCCCCAGCCCCCCACCCCTTATGTCCCTATACCCTTAAATAGCAGTACACATCAGTATGTCCCCCAGTCCCCCACCCCTTATGTCCCTATACCCTTATATAGCAGTACACATCAGTATGTCCCCCAGCCCCCCACCCCTTATGTCCCTATACCCTTATATAGCAGTACACATCAGTATGTCCCCCAGTCCCCCACCCCTTATGTCCCTATACCCTTATATAGCAGTACACATCAGTATGTCCCCCAGTCCCCCACCTTACCACTGATCACCAGTTGTAGCAGCTCAATAGTGAGGGCAGTGAATACTGACTAATTCAGCAAATACCCTCCATACAACACAACCGTCTCCTTTACCCCCCCCCCCCCCACCTCCACCCCCCAGGCCAGCTCCAGACCCTACAAATGGACACAAACAAGCAGCTGCTGCTGACCACTGCTGATGCTGCCCATTTACTGGGACTGACCTTACGCCCTTTTTAACCCTTTATAGACTGGTAATGTATGAATGCCTCATGGCCTTTGGTGGATATGATAGATGAAGGGCTATATTCATACATCATGTTGATGTGTTCCTGGAAGGTCAATGAAGTACTGATGAGCAAATTCACCAGCAATTCATGATGCAGCAAAAGGGCTCTGACAGGTCCTTACTTCATTACTAGCCATCATTTTGATTCGTTTAGAGGTTGTATCGAGGCCTGGCAGAAACTCGTTGTGTTGACAACCTTATTGCCTATTTTGACATGTTCAGGCCTCTCACTCAAAGGTCATTAGATAAGGCCGAATGCTGATACCGTTTTTAAATCATCAAGCTGAATAGTCTATCCCAGGGCAGACAAGTCAAATTTTAAGGGTTTTTTAACTTGTAGTTTATCCCCATGTTCGGTGGAAGTCTCCACTGGAACGCTGCATTAGGGGCAGCAACTCGGCGGAGAGTTGTATATAAGGAACGGATTGTTCGCCGAAGGTCAGATCCAGTCAACAGCCCGAAGTGAGCAGACGTTCTAGGTTTTCCCCAGGGGTGATACAAGATACAAGATTGACAAAGCAGATATTTAGATGGTGTGGCCAAGGAGTGCCAGGAAATAAAGTCACAGTTATATTTTACTTCCCGGGTTGAGTTCTTCGATCATCTATCAAGATAGCGGAATGTTACAATATGCTTACTTTAAGATGCCAGTGACCCTATCCTTTGTAAAAAAAAAAAAGAAAAAAAAAAGTACCATGTAATATGTCAAGTTGAATACGAGAGCCCCATAGGTTTAACCAAGAACCTCTGTATCACCCCCCCCCCGTGTGATAACCCTCCCCATATCACACTGCCAGGGAAAACATCCAAAATGGAACTGATGATAGAATTTTGAACATATCTGACTAAAATAACTTAAGGTTTATCACACGAGCGTCGCCTCGTGTGATAACCCTCAGTGCTGATCAATTCAAGCGCACCTTTGTCTATATGTTGTGCGTTACATTCTTAAAGGGTTAAATCATTATGGTGTCTTTGCAGGGCTGAGCTCTCATTAAGCCTTGTCCATTCAGCACACACTAACACACCATCATCAATGTCAGCCTACAATGTCCTCCTGCAGCCTGAAGGTCTGGTTACTGAATGACCTTACAGTGTTAGAGGTCATGTCAAGGTTAATGTATAGAGGTTATTTAATACCACCCTAATGTACTCTCATTAGGCACCATGAAAATAACACCATGAGGACTAATGTGTCAATGCACTCGAGTCAGAAATTTTAGGCACTTAATCAGTAAAACTTTCTGGAAGGATGCTGTATCACTCCAGCACTTTTTTTATGCAAACAGGAATGTAACTGCAATGGAGGCCATTTCTAAGGTAATACGATCTCTCCTGTTTGTATGGGAATTTCGGTACGACCCAGGGGATCCAGTCGTAGCCTGTTAAGAAATACCCCCTTGGTCCTCAGTGCCACTATGTCATCCCCGGATGTCATCAGTGCTGGGTTTTAAAAATTCTGTGTCATTCTATCACATTCTTACCCATCTTTTATTTTATCTTCGATTTTACCTCCACTAATTGTAATTAAAAAGAAAGCAGAGACAATGTTCTTTTTATACATAAATTCTAATGATATCTGACTTCCCAAATGAGTCGGCTTTGGAGGGGGCATGGTCATTGATATTTGACTATTAGGAACAATTCATGTCCAGCATTGCCTAGATTCGTGCATACATTGTATAGCATTGAAGCACACTTTGAATCTGAATACTTTGTCACTATTAGAAGGGACTAATTAGATGGAATCCAGTGTCTACTTCACAATGTCCTTCAGCCTCAGGATCTAGTTCTATATGACCTCAGGGTGCAATGGTCATGTCAAGGTCAATGTACAGAGTAATATATAATAAACCCAGCTATAGACCCAGCCAGCAAGAAATGAGGACTTTGTACATAAAAGGTTGAGTTCATAATCACTAGAATTTTAGTATAAATGTGGCCAAGGACTACACTGTAAAAAGAAATCCTTATCCCAAAGTTGTTAGAGGTCCGTCATTATTTTCACAGAGATTAATTGCCCCACCACACTGCTATTTGGGGCTTCATTGTGGAAACTACACTTTTCCTTTGCAATATGATTACGGTGGTTCACTGTTGAGTTTTATGAGGAGACCTAGTAGATTGAACAGTCATTTTTACCCTATATATAAAAAGGCATTGGGTCGTCGCTGGTCCCCACATCATTAGAATTAGCTTGAGTGCTTGCCAGGAACAGATAAACCAAAAGAGGCTACATCAGATCATGTACTAAAGTCAAAGTTAACTCGATTTTCTTTAGATTCAACTCAGTTAATGTTTTGAGACCCTCAATTATGATAAAACTCCCTCTGTCGTTCTGATTTTTATTGTTAATTATATTTTTTGAAAATAAAAGGTTTATAGCCTCTGAACTAGTTGTTCACAACTGCAATGGCCACTATGGATTTTGATTCGAATAGATCGGCACCTGTCCCATTTTCAGTGAGAGGGGAAACTTATGTACGATTTAAGATCTGGATTCGTCTCTCCGATACCTTTAATTTAATAGGTTATTTGTTAGGATGGGATCAGTACTTCCAGAGAAATTCACTAAAACTCAAGCGTCTGAGAGAGTCTTGCTGTAATTTTATGACGCAACATCACATACGTCACTAGGCAACGTCACGTCACTGGGAAACATCACATCACTAGGCAACGTCACGTTACTAGGTAACATCAGTAGCACCGTGAACAGTAGGATCATTGTTGGTAATGCCCCACACTCTAGTGGCAAATCCACTAGTAAGAATATAAATATGGTAACATACCATGCATGTGGAATTAACAAGACGAGATATGGATTACAAAGATTAACATTGCCATTCAAAATACAGTACACAAATTAGATTGCAAATTAGATTGCGTGATCTTATTTTCAGTGTAAACGTGTTATTAACAGTCACATGTAGAGATGCATTATCTTTCTTTGGCTCTTTTCCAAACACACAGTAACATGCAAATCGTTCAATCAAAAGACAGCTGACGACCTTGCATCACGAAAATTGGCAAAAACATAGGGGTTGGCGCCACTCAAAAACGAATTGGACAGTTTCCACCATAATTTCCCCCACACCTGCAGTCACTTTGCTTTGAGAAATCCGAGGAGCGATCTAAGGTTGGCGTTTGTGACGGGATTAACCTTGCCACGGTCTAAATCTGACCCAGCTGACCCCACACTGACCTTTGCTGACCTTGGATCTGACATAATGACCTCAGGAACCGGAAGATGTCACCTGGAGGTGTTGCACATGCGCAGTAAGGTGTTCTCATGGCCTCTGACCCTGGTCACGTGAGGCAGGGGTCAGCCTCAGTTTGAAATAAGTACATGTTTCAGATAAGGTGTGCGAGAAAGACAAAGGTAAGGGACCGGGGTAAGGGAGTATTCATTTTTTTTATCGACAGAGGGAGGGGTGGTGAGTTTTCATGCAGTTTTTTGCTCAAAGAGGCTAATTTTTTTAGCCCCCCCCCCCGACCTCAAAATAGGTCCAAAGTTTTTACGCCCCCTCTCAGCAAACCCAACAACCCCCCTGTTGATAGATGATGCCCACTTCCTAAGGGTGTATTGGGGGTGGGATTGCAAAATTACATGTTTAAACCATTTGCCCAGTATCAGCAGCCACAACCTTAAGCCAGGGTCCCACTCGCAAGTTTCGCAGATGGCCCTGTTTTACTGGAGCATGGGCATTAGTGTTTACTATAGGTATGTGAGCTTGCCAAATCCCAGAAAATGTAGAGAGACTGACTCCCACAGAGTAAATACATTGGGAAAAGGCCATGTTCAAAGCCATCTGGTTCTCTAACCTACATAACAGTGGGGCACAGGGTCTGTCTGTTAGCACCTGAGTCAGGATTTATATATGTATACCTACATATGTGACTCATCTAGTGAGTTACTCATGGTACCTGGTCCTGAAGAGACTGATTTAATTATAGGTAAGGTCTTGAAGGTACCTAACTGTATGCAATGTCCTGTTAGAAGTAGATACAGCCACTGTGGGTTGTCGGGCCCTTATACCACAAACAGCCCTTAGGTCTCAAATAGGTATCCGTTTGAGGCCTGCTGATGGTACCTAGCAGTCAATGTGCTGCTTCCAGGGTATGAGCACAGCTTCCGTAATCAAGGAGGGTAGACGGTCCTTGCCGTAATGGCTCGGTTAAGTGCCGGGGTCTCAAATAAGCGCCGGTCTTGAATAAGTGCCGGTGGTGTAGGGGTATTGAAATTAATTTAATCTTAAGCATTAAAAATATTATTCAAATAAGCGCCTGTCTCGTATAAGCGCCTCGGGTACAGTGGGATTGAAATTAATGAGTGCCCGGGCGCTTATACGCGCCACTACGGTAAGTCTTTTGGTACCCTCTCTGTAGAACACACTCGACCAGGACTATGGTAAAGAGCTCTGATTGTCCCAAACAGGTAACAGTCATGATGGTATTTGGAATTACAACATTGATCTTGTGATTATAATTGATAAAATCTCCTTACCTTTTCTTGAAGGGTTTCCTGAGTTTATCTGACACTTTCCCCTGCAATACAAGTTGAGCAATGTTGATTACTCATATATAAAACAAGCGCAAATGTACAATGCCATTTTGGATGGACATATTCACTAATGTGAATTATTCTGACTTGTACATATTGTAAAAATTGTAATTAAAATGGGCTTTTAGATATATATCGTATATACATTTAGATGAGTTTAAAACAATAGCTATGATGCTGTTCAGAGAACCCAATGGCCTAATAGGGATTGGCGATGAACAGATTACAGTTCAAACTTTTCTATAGCCAAGAAAAATGATTCCATTCATTAAAAAATACACAACAAAAGAAATTAGAGTGAAAGGCTGAAGATTCAGTAAGTTATCAGTAAGTCATACTGAAAATGACATCCATAGACAAGTCTAGAGAAAACGAATCATCAAAACACTATTTTGAGTACACTGTAAGAAATAACTGTTAAATCTACAAGGGGTCCTTATAAAAACTGTACAATGAACCAACGTAATTACACAACAGGGAGTCAGTGTAGAATCGCCAGGTGGCAGTGTGGTGGTACAAGGAATCTCTGTGAAAACGATGTGAAAATAACGAAGGATCTCTGGCAACTTTGGGACGAGAAATCTTTCGCTATTATGACGACATTTTTTTAACAGTGTAGAATTGATAAGATAGATTTCTAGGATGACACTGTACATACATGATTTAATTACTCCTAATGAGACTTACCAGTACATGCTGTGCATGTAAACTGACTGACTGCATGAAGGGAAGGAGGAGAGAACATGCATAGTGTTAGTAAGGTATTAGCTCATGTATCATCATATATATATGTTGGCCCTGGTATAAAGCTGATCTAGCTTAATCTGGTATGAATTCAAGGGAATTATATGTACCTCTTCCTTAGTCAAAGGCTGTCATTTATTTGGTAAGAGGCAGAACATTTACATGAAAAGCATTCAGCTCCTCTTTGGTGGTAAGGGAAACCATTTGGCTAAATAGTTTTGGCCACAGCCTACTGGTGGCAGCACTAAGTCGTCTGCTCTCCTGGCACATCTAGGCTGTAAAACACTAATATTATTTCACTGTTGGCCTATATGGGCAAAAATAAAATACTTGTGCAAGGATCTGGGCTTAGCCACAATTATTTTCTTATAGATATACATTTGTCCCAATAATTTAGGGCCATGGCATGTGGTACAATGTGATTTTTGCTATAGGCCTTTGAGTGCAGACATACCCAGATTTGTGGGTTTTGCAGTGAATGATTTCAATAAATTCTGTAAATGAATAGCGCCCCCCCCTCAACTTAGCATCAAATATCAACCTAAATAACACTGAAATCGATTAATTTACACCCTAAGGATTAATTCTATGTATGGTTTGCCTACCCACTGTCATTTTTTAGACCAATAATCATTGTACAACACCCTTCAGTGCGGAGCTATAAAGTGTCTCCTGCTGCCACCTCCCGTCAATTGGTGTACTGCAACCTTTAAATCTGTTACTACCACTACAGAATACCACTCTACTCCATGCCTCCAGATGGCGCAGCTGTGCTTGTGCAGTCAATACTGCTTCTCAAAATGGATAAAATACTAGAAGCATTTTATTTTTACAGATACATATGCTTGTATTTCGCACGGTTAGAATGCGATTTTGCCAGGATACCCTCACAAATGGGATGATGATAGATATGCAGAAGGTGGAAAATGTATGTCTGAACCTTTACCCCAGCCTTGATATACATAATACAAATCCCTATTTTTACTTCATCCCGTCATGATAGAATGGCCAATTTTCGCACCCTCGGCACTTATGTATTTCAATACCTCCAGATATTATTTGAGACAAGTGTTTTGATATTTGAATACTCTTTTCAGTGCCAGAGATAGATTTCAATCCCATTTCCGTAAATGCTTATTCGAATCTGTCACTTTTTCAGCATGGTAAAGTTGAGCTCAACATTTCCACATTACCCTCCAGGAAGGTGTTTCTCAAGATGGTACGACTAGGCCCGTTCGAATCGTAGTGGGATCCATTCATCTAGTGCCATTACAACCTTGCATCCTGTGGTCACTAATGATCACACTGGTACGACTGCCCTAAGAAGCCCTATGTAATAACTACAATAAGTGCTGATCATACAGAGTAGTCGTAATGCATTGCCTATGATCACCCACTCTAATTTTGAGATATTTTAAAATCGTAGTGGATGTGCTCAGTCGTACCATCTTGAGAAATGCCTGCAGACTGATCTGACAGGGTTGTCGCTGACAGCTGTTAGGTTAGGGTCTGGCAGGACTTGTGTGTTATTTCTGACCATGTTAAGGTCTCATATCGCATTATCGAAATACCAAGTACCCCGTGGAGTGGCCACTTAGTGGTCTAAATGTGTCCAGTCTATGGCCCTCTATGTACTGCTCTATGTTCCTATGCTGTATTATAGAGATGTATAAATGCTGCCTCGGGGAGAAACTCACTAGTGCTACACTCATACATGGCAATAACTGTAATACCCAGCCAGATGGGACTATTGTGCTGCCGAAGGGTCGGCATGATGCGCCAATGCAGTGCTGGCGAGCAGAATCGCCAGCGCTGCATCGGTGCATCATGCCGACCAGCTGGAGGTATCATGCGGTCGTTAAAGGGTTACCTGTGTTCATTGGACACCGTCCAGCACCGTATGCACCGTGTGTTAACCAGTGTATATATATACAGTTTGTATAAAGCATGTAACAGGGTACACTGGTACCCTGTGGTGATCTATTACCACTGGTAACTACTGACCTGCTGGTACACTGGATTCTGCAGGTATTATATGTGCCTATACATGGGTGCTCAAAATTTTTAGGATGTCACACAGTCACTTTTTTTGAAGGACCGTGTGTCACTCCATCACTTGTCATATATATTTCAATGTACTGGTAACTTTTGATAGTCTTGCCATCCATCATTTTTTAAAACCACTGTGTTGCGAGCATCACTTTTTAAAACCCCTGCATCACAGCGTCATGAGCGTCACGTTTTACCCATGTATAGGACCTTACATTGCTATAGACGAGAGCTATAACATATTACACTATCATATTGTGTGGTGGAGGTAGTCTTTGCTTGGGCTGATACAGGCATGATGGGTAGTAATATAAATGGTATTCTTTGACCCCTTAGAATTTTGCAGAAAATGGCCAGGGATATTTATTTGGTTTGTAAGTAAATTCTACTGCTGCCCTAAACCAGTAGCAGTACATACAGAATGCAGAATAACATGTTGCATACCAATCGTTCTGGAATCGTAGTTAACTAAGCCAATATTAACAATTAATTTCATGTTTATTCAGAGTTGTGGTTTAAGAGTGAGAGGAGGGTAAAATGATGCCTTATATTGATGGGTTAGTTCACAAAATGGCCACTCACCACTTTGGCACTGCTGTCCTCCTGCAGGGTCTGGTAGATGTGTGAGAAGGGAACCTCTGCATTGAACCGTAATGCCTACAATTTACAATATACACGAATTTATTTCATGTTGAAAGGAGTTGAATTTGGACGTCCCATAGACTTAACATGGGAGCTCCATATCTCAAACCCCCTGTGAGATAAACCATCGCTGTATCTCACGGCCAGGAACAACACTCCAAATGACATTAAAACAAGTAAATAATCATCTTTTTTTATATCGTTTTAAATGAGTTTTGATCATTTCTGACTCAGATAACATGAAATAAATACAAAGGTTCACTCGTAATGGGTCTGACTGAGGGTTATCTCACGAGGCTGTATCAACTCAAGTCAGACCCACTACGACTGAACCTTTGTCTATAATATCATAAACATTATAATTATTGTATCAGGAATTAAGCAATGGCGACATGAAATAGAATCATGGTACTACCAATACCAGACAACCATAGTGTTGGGTTGGATGAACAACTCTCAACAGAAGCAAAATGATGTATACTTCCCTTTAAGGGAAGCTGATGTAGGAGTGCATCATGACCATTGGTCGGCATGATGCACCTCAAGCTCTCGCCATCACTTCATTGGTGCATCATGGCGAGGCAAGATACACTCCTGGTGCATCATGACGAGGCACGATGCACTCCTGGTGCATCATGACGAGGCACGATGCACTTCCACCCACCTGCATGAGTCTGAGGATACAGCTGGACAGGTTGCGGAAGGCGATGTGACTGCTGCTGCCATGCGTCTTGGAGCCAGGCATGGTGAGGCTGGAGCGGATCAACGAGGACGACTGCAACAAGCATGGCGCATATAACATGAACAAGGGTAGGGCGAGCAGCTCATGAACAACTCATAATTACAGGCGGATAGCATAGCATAGGATTAACCAGCTTGTGAACCCTTTAGGTTCTGCTACTGCTGCTGCAGTGCATCATGTCCATGGGTCGTCATGATGCACCAAGGAACTGCTGTCAAGACTGCTCACCAGCACTTCATTGGCGCATCATGCCAACCCTACAGGGGTGATACATATACTCCCAAAGGGTCGGCATGATGCTTCAATGAAGTGCTGGCGAGCAATCTTGTTAGCAATTATTGGTGCATCATGATGGCCAATGTGCATGATGCATCAACCCTTTAAAGACTAATGATGCATCATGCCCATTGGTCTTCATGATGCATGAATGCAGCCCTGGTGAGGAACTGACTAGGGCTCTATTATTGCGTCATGCGATACATCTCCTAAATGGTCATCATGATGCTCCAATGAAGTGCTGCTGGACATTTCATTGGTGCTTCATGCTGACCATTGGGCACGATGCACTCATGAATTAGCAGCCCCTACAGAAGTAGCCCATAAAACATAAATTGAGCTCTTCTGTCACCATGGTGCTATATCCAGACACAGCCCTGTTGAGTTGGCCATGGTGAGTATTTCACTATGCCTGCAGTCTTTGGGAGTGCATCAACCTTAAAGGAGTGGTATGATGCTCGAATGCAGCCCTGGATAGTACTCAATGCCAGGGCTGCATTTTGACCTCATGGCGACAAATCAACATTATGCTTTACAGGCATTTTCATGCGCAACAGAAGTTCAACCAGAATCATAAAGAAGGTGAACTCTTTAAAATGGCATTACAAAACACATTCCTGGCAGGTTTAGACAGGTTTTGCTTTTGCACATCTGACTTTACACATATGATGAGGCCTATGTACATACTTTTTGCTACATTTCGGACAATCACCTCGTATTTGAGTTTAAAGTAATAACTGAAGGTATGCAAGTTTATAAATTTCTCCTAGTTCCAGAACCTCCAAATTACAATTAGTAGACTGTAATTGAACTGAACAGAATACGCTGAAAATCAATTGCTTGGTTATGTCTACTATGAAAGATAATATTCATTTGTGCAACAGCTATGTTATAGTAAGCACCTTATCACTACACTGAAAACATGGAAGATCCGAAACTAGTCAGCGGTGACCACTTTAGGTGCTTAAGTTGACGATACCTAAAACTACAACTTTAGGTCGTCATCCTGACAACTTTAGGTCATCATCCTGATGACTTTAGGTCATCATCCTGACAACCGGAGTAATCAATATGACGACTCTGTACTGTCAGTATTGTCATCCTGACAACTCAGGTCGTCAGGATGACGACCTTAAGTTGTCATTTTGACTAATCACCCTTAGTGTCGCATAATTGTCTTGAAGCTCATGTTCGGGGGTTGGCATGATGCAATAATGCAGCTCTGGTGAGTAGCCCTCCAGGGCTGCCATTATGCATCATGTTGACCAGAGGACATGATGTATT
Source organism: Acholoe squamosa (assembly GCA_949317995.1). Taxonomy (NCBI): domain Eukaryota; kingdom Metazoa; phylum Annelida; class Polychaeta; order Phyllodocida; family Polynoidae; genus Acholoe; species Acholoe squamosa. The sequence goes on from OX439045.1 coordinate 68,869,282, forward strand.
AATGCAATAAGTAGCTCTTTAAGCATTGACTATTACAGTAGTATGGAAGCACCCTATGAGTCCAAGGATGACTGCCTACCTGGTATTTATCAGGCCCATCACCATTTACGCCCTACACTGCCAGTGAACAGTGCGCTACCGTAATGTCATATGTAAAAACCCAATGAGTTGGAGATTTTTAGGTCTGATTTAACTTTTGATAAGGGAACTTACTACTACCAGGAGTTTGGTTCAGGAATTCTATTTTATACAGCAACTTTGTACTTCCATTTCTCTAAGGACGTGTGTTTCAAAATATTCTGCAATCAAGTGATTGCTAAGCAATATCGAGCAAACCTGATTGGAATTGGGCAACCCGGGATTTCTGAACATATTAGAACAGTCCTATTTACAATGCCTTATTTACAATTTGGTGGTGGGGGGGGGGGTGTTCCTCAAATATTGTTTCTATATCAATTACCATTGAATTTGTAAATTTTAAAACCTAAGTATTCACACTTCACTATACGGTAAGCGCCATGATGGCAGCCAATGGCAATGTGGGATTCCAGACAGGATCTTGCAGGGCGCTTATGTTGGCAGCATCATATGTATCCGCAACGCAGCCATATTGGATAATACTACTACTGCCACCTGGCAGCCAGTGGGGGAACCATCACTGTGGGCTTCATTTACAGGATAGTGAAGGGATTCCAGGAATTTTCAAGGGGGGAATTATTTGGTTGTCTTTCAAATGTAACGGATATTCTATGATAGTTGGTGGGCACTGGTTGTTAGAAAATTAAAGGTTTTGAAGCCAACTAAACTTGTTACACCAGGGAGGGAACAGTAAGCCTGTGGTTATACTGCATGAAACTTGGAATTTAAGTACATTTCAGCATTCACCTAAGTCCGTAAAGCCTCATTTGGTTGCTGAGAAGACCACTCTAGAAGTGGGATGTACAAGAGGCTTCCCTTCTTAGGTGAGTCTTTATATACTTATGATGAAGCTCCTTTATAGAAATTAAGCTTGAACATTAAACGGTTTTCAAAGTGGGAACCAAGCCTTTGATTAAGTATGCTTTGGAGGAGGGGGATCGAAGCAGAGGTTCTTTGTAGTTTTACCTTAGACGTCCTCTCCAACGTAGGATAACGCTCCTGAAACATGACATACCATTAGGCCTATACAATGTGTCTCTGTACCTTTATTGTCATGATACATGCATGAGTGTGTTCCTGATGATAGCGAATTATTGCATCATGCCAATTGATAAACATGATGCATGAATATTCTAAGGTCAAATTAAAAAGAAAAAAGGTTTGTTTCCAGTCACCCGATCGACCATAGAAAATTAGGGCAAAAAAAAAAGATTTTATTTTTTCATTCTAAAGAATTTGTTTCATTTTTTCATATTCTAAAGAAATCTTTCATTAATTTTTGATGATTTTCCTGTATCCCTTCCGTGTTCTTCCCCTCTCTCACAGCTGTCATTTTTCTGTTATTATTTTAAAATGAAACCAAAGAATTTGTTACATCCATTGATATGTGCCCTAACATTTCCTATATATATAGATGTAAAAAAAATGAAAAAAAAGCCTACCGACCCTACCTTTTCGAGTCATGTTACTGGAAACACACCTTTATTGTTTTGGCCTAATGCTGTATGTACGTGCCTCTGAGTCTGTACCGTGAGACCTCGTGTATAAGCCACGCCCTATGTTTGCAGATAACCCATATATAATAAGCTTGGCGTCTGGAAAGTTTGCTATTTCTTACTATAGTCTGAACATACAGCCCCCCCCATGTATAAACCGCACCCTGGCTTCAGGATGATCATATAAAGTGGGTACCGTATTCCACTGCTGTCGGTCAGGCGAATTTTCGCTAAACCAAAATCTCAAAAGTATAGAAAAAAAATCATTTGGAATAGTAAAATTTCGCCCGACCGATGGCAGTGGAATACCTCCTTAAGATGCAAAAAGGATCTGAAATGATTTATAAGGTGCGGCTTTTACGCAGGTATACGTTAAGATTGACTGTAGCTGAATTCTCCACTATCTACTTCAGAGTCTATGGCATGCACAGAGACAAAATTGGTCCCAGAGTCCCAGTGAGGGAGATGGAAGTCGATAGTGTGAGAGATGATTGTAAATGACGAGCCGTCAGGCGTGATGGACCGCCATATTGCATGCGGTACATGCATGTCACATGCCAACCATAGATTTACTGCACACATTCTCTCCTTCTGTGATTCTGATATTGGCCTCAGGTTCCCTTCATCTTCCCTTCCCTGTACTGGTAAAGCTTCTAGTGATTCCCTCACATACTCCCCATGGTAAAAAGAGCTGTCATTAGGTACCCTCTTTTCAAAAGAAATCACGCTCTGCTTCACCATTCAACTTGCACTCACCACATTAGTCTGAAAAGTCACCTGCCTTGTTTAAAACAGAGAGAGCTGCACTATCATGTCACACACTCTATAGTATATTATACTGACTGACTTCTCCCAACTAGGTACCTACTCAAATCGCCCTTTTTTAGCGCCATACTTGAATGACCACTTGTGAGCAACAAAAGGGACAAGTTATAGCTACATGAAAAGAAAGGACTGGAAACAAAGGCATTTTTAGCCAGCTCTTCCTTTTACTATAGGAGCAACACCCTCCAGCTACTGCAGTGGTCAGTTTATGCACCAGGGTCTCAACTTCCAGTTTAAATATAAAACATATGTTTCTCCTTCTAGAGCACCCTCCTGTCAACATCCTCCTATTTCTCTATACAATTACCTGCCCATTTGCAAATGCCTTGCCATTTCCTTTTCATTTATCCTGCCCCTTTTTCTGCCTTTTTCACTTTTATGACCCTTTGCAAACCCCCATTCCCTTCCTCTCTTCCCCCTACCCCATGTTCACAAGAGGAATGGGTGCATGCTATCTATCAAGGACCGCTTATTTCCGAGAACTCAATGCAATTCCTGTTAGTTTCCTGCTCGGCAACTGTCACAATGCCAATGTCTATCACTGTTGTCCTAGTATCACAGTGCTGAACGTGAGATTAATTTATTGGGCCACACAAGGAGTTGTCATAATGGCAGGGAGTAACTCGCCAGGGAGTAACTCGCCAGGGAGTAACTCGCCAGCAGAGTAGAGTATTGATGAAAAATCTTCTCCCAGTTTCTCTTCCCTCCCCTGAAACTCCCTCCCGTGATACTCTCTGCTTTCCCTTATCACCCCCCCCCCACATATCGTAACCCCCTCGTGTTATGAGGCGCTCACAAAACAAACATCTATATTGAAAACGAAGGTTTTCCAATTTTGAATATTTGGGAGCTTGGCCCTTATCACGCGAAAGTCGAATCAAGAGTTGGTCCGGGGAACAGGCTGCAAATGATACAAGAACACGCTGGAACAGATCAGTCTGCAAGGGTGGGTTAAACAATTATATTTTTATTTGTTTTTCTTTTTAATCTTACCATTATTTTAAGCATATTTTTGTATCTCTCTTTAGTAAACGATATGAACAAAGACATATTTTAAGCATTTTGAAGTTCATCTATCAGATTTCAATATGAAGGCGAATACGAGTCCTGGAGGGAAAAGAAACCGAGAGAAGATTTTGCATCAATACTCTACACTGCTGGCGAGTTACTCCCTGGCGAGTTACTCCCTGGCGAGTTACTCCCTGGCGAGTTACTCCCTGGCGAGTTACACCCTCGCATCACATTTAGCATCATTGAGAAATGCTTTCCAGACACAAAAGTGTCATTCCTTTGGGATAGTAAGGAGCGGGGGCGAGACTTACCCTTGTCTAAGGTTCTTACTATACACAACCCTAGCCTTCTAAATGAACAGATGTACATGTATATGGACAAATACGGTTCATTTGATCAGAAAGGATATACAGTAGTTTGGTTTAAAAAAAAAAGGATACCCTGTTTGGGGAGCATTGGTCATCTTTCCTGTTTAGCTGCCTATCCCTTTGACAAAATCATTGCAGAAATAGTCAATCTCTTCTATACTTCAACCTTTGTATTGAGCATGGCCGCTTATTAGTATATGTGTGTTCCGTGGAGCCCGATATAGATTGGTTGGGCATGGCTGCTCATATGTATGTTTCATTGGAGCCCAGTGTACACTGACTATGGTATTAAGCGATACTTAAGTCTACTATCCCAAAAGTAGGAATAAATATGCATGGCATGGATGCAGCAAATCTCCCTGGAGCTATAAACTGCAGTCCCTGAGGTCCCACGGCTCACGATCAGTCTCATTACGGACTAGTGCGGACTGCGGCTCGTGCGAGACGGAACGTAGGTGGGTTGTCAATAATGTCAGCACGGAATCAGGTATAGGACGAGAATCATGATTTGCCATGAGGTGGGTTTTAGCACACTTAAGCTCATACATGTAACACTGGCTCTCATTTGAGACTGGTGCTTATTTGAAAGCAGTTTTAAGTGCTTCAGATTGATTCCAATACCCATTTCTCAGGGGCATTTAACAATGAACTAACGTTGGAATAACGGATATCAACCTTAATTGATGTTATTTCAAAACTAATTCAACGTTTTCTCACAATGTACCAATAGTGCTCTCTAGCTTACACTCACAGGTAATATTGTATTAACAGCTCACCTTTCATGGATAGCTTAGCTTACGTGACTATACCCAGCAAATTGTCGTTATCTGTCGCCATGATTGGTCATCAATGGTGACTCCTTTCTGAGTGATAACTCACTGCGTCATCTTTCGCCACTGTGTGTCAGTCTCACATGGCATGGCGATTTATCACAACAGTCGCCAACATGATCTCACTCACTGCGTGAGTTTGTGCCACCCCTTGTCATCCCTCACAAAGCATGGTGACTTATCACCACCATCGCCAACATGGATCTAACTCACTGCGTGAGTATGTGCCACTGCCTGTCAACTCTCAGTCAGAATGTCAACCTTTCACCTGCATTGCCACATGGCTCTCACTCACTGCGTGAGTGTGTATCACTCCTAGTTAATCTTCTCTCAAAATGGCGACTTATCACCACCATTGCCAACATTGGTCTCACTCAATACGTGAATTTGTGTCACTCCAAGTCAATGCTCTTTGAGGATTGCATCATCTGTCACTCACTCTCACTCACAGTGGCAACTTATCACCACCATTGCCAAAGTTGTTGAGACAGCACCACTGTTCAACATGTAGCCTATCTAGGAATGTGGGCATGAAGTATAAGTCCCATACGTATCAAATGTGCTTTGTTTCACACTGATTTCCATGTAATACTTCAGAGTTGAATCAAACAAGATTATATAGAGAGAATATCAATTGAATTTAGATAGAGGTATCTCTTAAATGAAAGCAACTATCCATAAACACCTTTTCTCTGGTTACAGGAAAAATACATAGGGAAATATCAACATGAACACCTTGTCTGTGGTTAGAGTGAAGATACATATGGCAATACCTTCTTTGGCAAAACATACTTTGATCTGGCAGATGGGAGGCTGCATGATTACCAATGTCGATGATCATGAGCTTTTCATCTAACAAGGTGAGTGATAACCAGCGTCGCCATCACTGGTGAGTCTGAGTGATCACCACTCTCGCCATCCATGGTGAACCTGCGCTATGACGTGGTGCGCATTTCATCTAGCAAGGTGAGTGATCACTCGTGTCGCCATCCCTGGTGAGTGTGGGTGATCAGGATCCTCACCCTCTGTGGTGAACCTGTGCTATCACGAGGTACATGTTTTATCTAGCGAGGTCACTGATCACAATCCTTGCCATCCGTGGTGAATGTGTATTATGACATGGTGTGCGTCTCATCTAGCGAAGTGAGTGATCACTCATGTCGCCATCCCTGGTGAGGATGAGTGATCACTCATGTCGCCATCCCTGGTAAGGATGAGTGATCACGATCCTCGCCATCCCTGGTGAACATGTGCTATGACGAGGTGCGTGTTTCATCTAGCGAGGTGAGTGATCACCCGCGTCGCCATCCCTGGTGAGTCTGAGTGATCACCATCCTCGCCATCTGAGGTGAGGCCATGTGATCACCACCATTGCTATTCCTGGTGATCTTGTGCTATAGCGACGTCGTGTTCCATCTAGCGACATGTGTGAGCCACTTCACACAGGTTGACGAGGAGTCACAACAATTTGCTGGGTAAAATCTTACCACTGCTTACCTTGTGTAGGTATAGATCTGCTAACCTTACATGGGTACATTAGCCTACTTTACATGGGTACATTAGCTTACCTTACATGGGTACATTAGCTTACCTTACATGGGTACATTAGCCTACCTTACATGGGTACATTAGCTTACCTTACATGGGTACATTAGCTTACCTTACATGGGTACATTAGCCTACCTTACATGGGTACATTAGCCTACCTTACATGGGTACATTAGCTTACCTTACATGGGTACATTAGCTTACCTTACATGGGTACATTAGCCTACCTTACATGGGTACATTAGCTTACCTTACATGGGTACATTAGCTTACCTTACATGGGTACATTAGCCTACCTTACATGGGTACATTAGCTTACCTTACATGGGTACATTAGCCTACCTTACATGGGTACATTAGCTCACCTTACATTGGTACATTAGCTTATCTTACATTAGCTCACTTACATGGGTACATTAGCTTACCTTGTATAGGTACATTAGCTCACCTTACATTGGTACATTAGCTTATCTTACATTGGCTCACTTACATGGGTACATTAACTTACCTTGTATAGATACATTAGCTTATCTTACATTAGCTTACCTTACATGGGTACATTAGCTTATATCATATGGGTATATTAGCTTATCTTATATTAGCTACCTTACATGGGTACACTAGCTTATCTTATATGGGTACATTAGCTTACCTTACATGGGTACTTTAGCTTACCTTACATGGTATATAAGCTTACCTTACATTAGCTTACTTTACATGGGTACATTAGCTTATATCATATGGGTACATTAGTTTATCTTATATTAGCTACCTTACATGGGTACACTAGCTTATCTTACATGGTACATTAGCTTACCTTACATAGGTATGTAAGCTCACCTTACATTAGCTTACCTTGCATGGATACATTAGCTTACCTTACATGGGTACATTAGCTTACCTCATATGGGTACATTAGCTTACCTTACATGGGTACATTAGCTTACCTTACATGGGTAGATTAGCTTACCTTACATGGATGCATGAGCTTACCTTACATGGGTACATTAGCTTACCTCATATGGGTACATTAGCTTACCTCATATAGGTACATTAGCTTACCTTACATGGGTACATTAGCTCACCTTACATGGGTACATTAGCTTACCTTGCGTGGGTGTGCGGGTATGATAAGGTGCGTGTCGGTGCCCCTTTGGTGCAGGTATGGGTTGCGCTCTGCTCCACCCCCTGCCTCTAGCTCGTACTCCCCCTGAAGGTGATCTGCTGTAGTCTGTGTGATCTGGACACGCCTGCAAGTAGGTAAAAAAACAAACATTTCTGTAGAGCTAGATTCATTGAAATTGGCATTGTCCCAATAAGTGATATCAGAAACATGTTAAAGTCCATCTGCTCATCTTTCTAAGAATTTGGTGCCGCCGCCTAAGGGAAACTTAATGATCAATCTAGTATAGTGCGCCCATGGTGGCCTGTACACAGTCTGTAACATTCACAGACATGAGAGGTGAAAGGACACTCATCAAATGGAAATCTTGACAGTCGTGGATCCAGAATTTTGAAAAGGAGGGGGTGCGCCTCTTGTTTAGCACCTATTTTTAGCAAAATTTCAGGCTTGAAAGAGACAATTAAACTAGAAAGTACAGGGCTAAAGGAGGGGGCGCATATCCCCGCAACCCCAGCTAAATCCTCTACTGCTTGAGGACTGGACATATAATTTATGTTGCTACAATTAGCCACCCTCAAATCGTAACGGGGGCATCTATATTGATGGCATTAATATAGAGGCTTACACAAGTGCCTACAGAGCTACGATTGTTCTACCAAATCCCATATATCCTGTTTGATAAGCTGGACCGTCATACATAGTAATGCCATACTGTCATGTCTCTGTCATCATGTCATTATTGCATCATGCCCTTTGGTCATCATGATACATGGATGTAGCCATGGCGAGTAACTTACCAGGGCTACATTCATGCATCATGACGACCCTATGGGACTGATGCACTTTCAGAGGTTTGGCATGATGTTCCAATGAAGTGCTAATGAGCAGACATACCGGCCTTCATAAGTGCATTAATGGGCATGATGTACACTGGTACCTAGCGTCATATAATGACACTAGTAAGCACCAGCATGACCCTGAACCTGGCACTCTTCAAACATATGTTTCAGACTGCAACATTTACCTCAAGGCACCAGAGTAGATGTACTCCTGCATCAGCAGCCCTTAAAGGGTTAATGGCTTTCCCATCAGCCCAGAAGTCCCCCCTCCCCTTCTCCACCAGTAGAAACATCACCTTTGTTTGATTCACGCCCATCGTCGGCGTGTTCCGCTTCCGGCGTGCCCCTTAATGGCAAAAATGGTCAATATAACAGACAGCACCCAACGGTGCGCCAGCAGTGTCAGGGGGACTTTAAACCATTAAAGGGCCGCTGATGCAGGAGTGCATCATGCCCATTGGTCGGCATGATGCATTACTGAAGTGCTGACAAGACTGCTCACCAGCAATTCATTAGTGTATCATGCCGACCCTCCGGGGATATATCAATGCCATGAAGTCGGCATAATGTGTGAGTTACTCACCATGGCTGCATTCATGTATCATGATGACCAATAGGTATGATGCATTAATGCATTAACGGCCCTTAAATATGTCAATTTAACCATTAACACATGACACTTTTATGCATCAGATCCATTAGTTGTCATGATACATGAATGCAACTCTGGCATGTATTATGCCGACACTGCATCCTTGATACAATTTGAGCTCAGCATGATACACCTGTTCTATGCGTTGAGTCACTCACCCACTCTGTTGGCACATCCTTAAAGCTTGTAAACATGGCAACCTCTGGGCTGCCTGCATTGACGTATTAATCATGGTGATCATACGGGGTTGATGCACTCCTGGATGCTTGGCATGATTCTCCAGCAATGGCGAGCAAACTAATCAGCACTTCATATTGACCACTGGGCATGATGCAGTCTTGCATCCGCGGCCCTTAAAGGGTCAAAGAGCTCAAGTATGTCACCTAGGCACACTTGGTCGGGCACTAGGTAGTAAAAAGGACACACCAAGTCCCTGATGGTAGTAAAAAGGACACACCAAGTCCCTGGTGGTAGTAAAAAGGACACACCAAGTCCCTGGTGGTAGTAAAAAGGACACACCAAGTCCCTGGTGGTAGTAAAAAGGACACACCAAGTCCCTGGTGGTAGTAAAAAGGACACACCAAGTCCCTGGTGGTAGTAAAAAGGACACACCAAGTCCCTGGTGGTAGTAAAAAGGACACACCAAGTCCCTGGTGGTTTACTCCCTCTGATTGTGAGTTGGACAGGCACAAAGTGATTTTTGTCTTCAGGACACTTCATTGTATCAAGCAGTGATTGGATCATTGTTATTGGGTATTCTTTATTGAGTCTAGCTGTTTGGCTGTGATCAGTGCCTAGGATTTGGTAGGATTGCAAACTTGCACTCCTTTAACTCTTTACAGGGCAGCTAATGCATCATTGCCCATTGGTCAGTATGATGCACCAATGATGTTATGGTGAAACCCAGCTTATAGGTCGCATCCTCAGTTTGAGAGCATGCTACAAGCCGCACCCTCAGTTTGAGAGAATGCTACAAGCCACACCCTAAGTTTGAGAGCATGCTACAAGCCACACCCTCAGTTTGGGAGAATGCTACAAGCCGCACCCTCAGTTTGAGAGAATGCTACAAGCTGCACCCTCAGTTTGATAGAATGCTACAAGCTGCACCCTCAGTTTGATAGAATGCTACAAGCCACACCCTTAGTTTGAGAGAATGCTACAAGCCGCACCCTCAGTTTGAGAGCATGCTACAAGCCGCACCCTCAGTTTGAGAGCATACTACAAGCCGCACCCTCAGTTTGAGAGAATGCTACAAGCCACACCCTCAGTTTGAGAGAATGCTACAAGCCACACCCTCAGTTTGAGAGCATGCTACAAGCCGCACCCTCAGTTTGAGAGCATGCTACAAGCCGCACCTGAAGCCTCGGATGGTTGCTATTCCTTCCTTTAGTCTGTATGCATGTATCCGAAACCCCTCACATCAGCCGCACTCTGACTTCAGAAACAGCCTATACCGTAATGGCTCGTATAGCGACCGACCTGGCACTTATTGATTTCAATCCCACTGTACCCCCAGCACATATATGAGACAGGCACTTATTTGAATACTGTTTTTAGTGGTTAAGATCAATTTTAGTACTCCTCTGTCCCCGGCACTTATTCGAGACAGGCGCTTATTTGAGACCCGGCGCTAAAACGGGCCATTACGGTAAGTCACACCACGTGCCTGAAATGGTCTATAAGCTGACTACATGTATACTATTACGGTAAGTCACACCACGCGCCTGAAATGGTCTATAAGCTGACTACATGTATACCATTACGGTAAGTCACACCACGTGCCTGAAATGGTCTATAAACTGACTACATGTATACTATTACGGTAAGTCACACCACGTGCCTGAAATGGTCTATAAGCTGACTACATGTATACCATTACGGTAAGTCACACCACGTGCCTGAAATGGTCTATAAGCTGACTACATGTATACCATTACGGTAAGTCACACCACGTGCCTGAAATGGTCTATAAGCTGACTACATGTATACTATTACGGTAAGTCACACCACGTGCCTGAAATGGTCTATAAGCTGACTACATGTATACCATTACTGTAAGTCACACCACTTGCCTGAAATGGTCTATAAGCTGACTACATGTATACTATTACGGTTACTATTACGGTAAGTCACACCACTTGCCTGAAATGGTCTATAAGTTGACTACATGTATACTATTACGGTAAGTCACACCACGTGCCTGAAATGGTCTATAAGTTGACTACATGTATACTATTACGGTTACTATTACGGTAAGTCACACCACTTGCCTGAAATGGTCTATAAGTTGACTACATGTATACTATTACGGTAAGTCACACCACGTGCCTGAAATGGTCTATAAGCTGACTACATGTATACTATTACGGTAAGTCACACCACGTGCCTGAAACGGTCTATAAGCTGACTACATGTATACTATTACGGTAGGTCACACCACGTGCCTGAAATGGTCTATAAACTGACTACATGTATACTATTACGGTAAGTCACACCACGTGCCTGAAATGGTCTATAAGCTGACTACATGTATACCATTACGCTAAGTCACACCACGTGCCTGAAATGGTCTATAAGCTGACTACATGTATACCATTACGGTAAGTCACACCACGTGCCTGAAATGGTCTATAAGCTGACTACATGTATACTATTACGGTAGGTCACACCACGTGCCTGAAATGGTCTATAAGCTGACTACATGTATACTATTACGGTTACTATTATGGTAACTCACACCACGTGCCTGAAATGGTCTATAAGCTGACTACATGTATACTATTACGGTTACTATTACGGTAAGTCACACCACGTGCCTGAAATGGTCTATAAGCTGACTACATGTATACCATTACGGTAAGTCACACCACGTGCCTGAAATGGTCTATAAGCTGACTACATGTATACTATTACGGTAAGTCACACCACGTGCCTGAAATGGTCTATAAGCTGACTACATGTATACTATTACGGTTACTATTACGGTAACTCACACCACGTGCCTGAAATGGTCTATAAGCTGACTACATGTATACTATTACGGTTACTATTACGGTAACTCACACCACGTGCCTGAAATGGTCTATAAGCTGACTACATGTATACTATTACGGTTACTATTACGGTAACTCACACCACGTGCCTGAAATGGTCTATAAGCTGACTACATGTATACTATTACGGTTACTATTACGGTAACTCACACCACGTGCCTGAAATGGTCTATAAGCTGACTACATGTATACCATTACGGTAAGTCACACCATGTGCCTGAAATGGTCTATAAGCTGACTACATGTATACTATTACGGTAACTCACACCACGTGCCTGAAATGGTCTATAAGCTGACTACATGTATACTATTACGGTTACTATTACGGTAACTCACACCACGTGCCTGAAATGGTCTATAAGCTGACTACATGTATACTATTACGGTAGGTCACACCACGTGCCTGAAATGGTCTATAAGCTGACTACATGTATACTATTACGGTAGGTCACACCACGTGCCTGAAATGGTCTATAAGCTGACTACATGTATACTATTACGGTAAGTCACACCACGTGCCTGAAACGGTCTATAAGCTGACTACATGTATACTATTTTCAGGGGCTTCATTGTGGGAATTACACTGCTTCACTGCGTAACAAATATGACGTTTTACTGTGTTATTTCACAGGGATGTAGATTCAACAGTCGTGTTTTTAAAGTGTACAATTTAAATGCATATAACAGCTCCAACTTCACTTTTCAGATTGGCCACTTTGGTGAACATTAAGGATACCATACCCCCCTGTCACACATTCCACACCTACTGGCTGACTGCCGCCACACACCTTCTCCCCCACCTAATGGCCATAGTTATTAATATTTGTTATTATATGACCACTCGGCTCTCACACCCTTCGGCCAGACATGGTGACCATATATACAGGCACATTGAGCTGCTCCCTAACCCAGGGTCTGAGCTGCTCATAGTTTACCCTGCCAGGGCCGCTAATGCAGGAGTGCATCATGTCCATTGGTCGTCATGATGCATCAATGAAGTGCTGGTGAGTCTGCTCGCCAGCACTTCATTGGTGCATCGTGCTGATCCCCAGGGAGTGTATCAACATGTGTAGTGTGGACGTACAGGCATGATGCACTGCAGCATCAATGACTCTTACAGGGTGGCACTATGCTCTGTTTAAAAGGTTAAGCCTGTATTGTAGGGAGTGCTACTATTGCTCATGTAAACATTTTGGAGCTCTGGGTTGATCAATAATAGTGCCGCCTTGTACAGTACAATAAGGTTCTAGAGTTCTTGGAATTTCCCTTCTGGCTTTGATGCCCCTGTGCTTTCCGACCCCTTCTCTGGCTCTACAAACTGAGTCCATCTAGTCTGCCTTGTCCCTGCCTGGCCTTCTTTTCAAATGGCACATATCTTCAAAGCACAAAAACCTCATTGCCTCTTGGTCAGCATGATGCATCAATGATGTACTACTGCACTGAAAAAAGTCTTCCTGACAAAGTGACATGTATACCCATGTCAACTTGATTTGACACAGAGAGCACACGTCATTGGGACATGTGCACATATCTCACCATGACAACTGTAGCACACAGTAATCCTCATATGATTTGACATGCCTTAAAATGCCACATCATCTGTGAGTTGACTAGGGTCACGGCCATGTAGAAGGCACTTGACATGTGATGGTTTGACATACATAATTGTTCTAGGATATTCCACTAGATGGGGGCAAACAACCATTTTGGTACCAGGAATAATCACTACCAAGAGGTACTACCAACACTTGGAGACATTTGATGTATCTGTGTCATTTTGTTTTCATGAAGAATAGATCACTAAGGTCTGTAAATACTATCAACGAATGGTAGTGAATTCTATTTAATTGTTAAATTTGGATTTGTTATTGAATATCAAAACAGGCACCCACAATCCTGAATTCTTCAACTGGAGAAGTTAGACACCTTGTGTGTGGGTCAGTGAAAATACCAAAAGATTGTATGCTAACCCACTGTCAGTAGACCGTTATAGGTATTGTACTTATCATATTTATTTTTCACCTTTGACTCTACCATGTAACCCAGTGTCCGAGTCTACCCACAAGCCAAGCCATACCCATAGACCAAAGGCTGGCGGTGTCAACTGCACTCAGTGACCCCGCCTCCTCCCACTGGAGGATAAGCTGTCAATCACGAGCAGCTCACTGCATGCTGGAAATTCCTAGCAGCCAATGTTTAGACCAACTCCTCCTGCTGGAGGACATGCCCATTGATCATGAGCAGCTCACAGCATACCGGGAATTCCCAGCAGCTATATTTAGAACCATACTGAACTCTGTGGACCCCAGTGCTATGTTTAGCATCCCTCCTACATACCTGCACTGGAGTTCCCCAGTTACTATATTTAGCTCACCTGATACTATTTTTAGGATGAGCTGGGTGAGCAGCCCCTACTATAAATACTTGTAGGTAGAGCAGCTCACCATCACTAGCATAGTATCTTTCCACCTCCATACTTCATACCTCACACACTCACGTGAGACCAAGGCCCTTGGCTCAAGGGCTAGGCTTGGACACTGTTGGGCACCTTTATACTGTATCACCAACTATACCTCGTGGACTTCAATGAATAAAGTGGATATCAAACTGGAATCCTGATTCGTCTGTATTCATCCTTATTCATCATTTACGGACTCGTTGACACCACAGTCTATAATCTCAGTATCTTCATTGCATGGACACAGATGGCATTGCCATGCACCTCCATGCCCTTGTCTTATGGACTGCATAGAGCTCCTCAGTCAAGTAGAAGTTCTGTAGATAGGAAAAAGTGCCTTAGTGTTGCAGGCCTCTGGGACTATGATATCCCCTGCCTTCTATTATAGGCCTGCCTTGATTGAACCATTGGTACATAGCTATTGACTGCTCTTGACCCTTACATAATTGTCTCACAGTATTACCTAGCACTCAGGTGAATGGATCAGAAATATGTGACGTGTCTTCATTATGCATGTCAAGTGGAATTGACAAACCAAATATGAGAGCGGCAACCTCATTCGACATGCCTTCATACATGTCATGTGGGAGACAAATTTTAACCTGTGCAGTATGTGTCAAAGCAATCAGTGTTCTTCTCTCTGTGTGAGTATACTATGCGGCACTTCATTGGTGCATCATGCCTATCTGTTGGGAGTATTCTAACATTGGTCCGATGTCAGACTGCCAACATGATTCCAACATTGGCAGATCAATGTTGTACCGATGTTGATAGTGTGGGAGCACTGTCAAAAATAACAAGCAGGGATCCTGAACAGTGAACCACTGTAATTATACAACAGGGAACCATTGTAGTTTTTACAAGAATCTCTAGGTGGGAGTGCGGTGGTACAAGGAATCTCTGTGAAAATAACAACATCTCTGTGAAAATAACAACAGATCTCTGGCAACTTTGGGACAAGGAATCGATCGTTATTTCGACAACATTATTTTTTAAAGTGCAGTAATTTGCCAACATTTTTACATCATCAGATTATTCACACTATAAATTTGGGAAATCAAACACTGTGCCAACATGGGCAGTCACTGAAATTGTCTTTATGCCTCAAGTCATTACTGGTTTGAGGCATGAAGATAGTCCTCTTACTAATGGGTAGGCCTGAAAGGAACAGTCATTGATATCCATAGGGGTCCGATTCCGACACTCTCCCCAGCATAAGGCCCTTCCCTGCACTAAAATGACAGTGCTGTGTGTTGAGGGCATGTGGTAGGGAGGTAAGACACTGTCCAGGTCTGACTTGGTCTGACAACAAGTGTTAGGTACAATTAATGGGGGTGAGAGGCCAGGGAACACTACTGCTGCAGATGGTTAGCGGAACACCAACTCTCTCACAGAGCAGGATCTGGAGGTTATTTCTTGAAGAACTACGACTAAACACAACCCCTACCATTTGAAATTCCCAGGAATATGATAGGTGATCATAGATGCTACCCTACGACTGCCTTGTACGATCAGGAGGGCCTTTCTTAACAGTTCTTAAAAACACTATCAAGAAATGTCCTCCAGTAGCTGCACTGTAAAAATCATGTCTTTGAAATAATGATGGAATCCTCATCCCAAAGTTACTGATTGTTATTTTCACAGAGATTCCTTGTACAGTTGTGTACTACCGTACTGCCACCTCATGCTTCTTGTAAAAACCACACTGGTCCACTGCTTTGCAATAATTTCAGTCGCTCACCGTTCAGGTTTGATAGAGCAGTCGTACTGGTGCAGTCTCTGGTAACCAATATTGTATTATACTCTATAACAACATGCAGGGATTCTCACTACGATCTGAAGGAGAGCAGTTATAGTGTGTTAAGAAATAGCAGTTTAAGCCTGCATGGTTTCTAACTGTACTCTAAGGTCATAGGAAGCAAGCCTGCTGCACACACAAATATGTAAAGCCGCCATGGTCTTCTTATTGAACCGATTTCTTTCTTACTAAAGGAAAACTGTGATTATTGTAATAATAGTGGAAATCGATTGATATTGTTATTTCATTTCATGTCAGATAATAAGGAAAGCACCAATGCGATGTGATTTTGTTGGCCAATAAATTCTCCAAAACTTAAATTAAACTTCATGCAGCTCTCCCATCCTCTACAACAGTAGCTTATCTGTTGTTCAGAGATAGAGTACAAATGTTTATACTCCGTGGATGTTTTAAGCTGATGGTAGTTCCTGCCAATAACTAAACACGACATGAACCAACACCATCAGGACTATCACTAACAACAAGATGTGTTTTTGGTGTCTTATCCTACTGCAGCCTGGAATAGCAGGCATAGTGCTTACTATGCCATGTTCTACTGTAGTTGTGTATGGTCTTGATGTCATTGTGACTATTTTTTTTTTCAGGCAGATTCCATACATACTCAAAAGAACTGTTGAATCTACCTGGGATCCTTGTAAAACTAAACAGTGAACCACTGTAATCATATTGCAGTGAGACAGTGTGGTTTCTATGATGAAGCCCCAGATGGCAGTACAGTTAAGCACAGTGATACAATGAATCTCCATGAAAATAACACTGGATCTCTGGCAGCCTTCGGACAAAGATTGCACAGTTATTTCGACGATATTTTATTTTCTTTACAGTTCAGAAGCTACATGTATTTATATACTATATCCTTGTTTTCCTTTTTTATCCTGTTACGTTTAAGTGGGACGTTACAGCTGCTGTATCAAAATTGGCAGGAATCACTTTGAAATGAGCAATGAACTCCAAAACCCTATCAGGAATTGGAAGTGCATGATATTTCAAGAGTGAAATTTTGGCCAATATTTTGACCGATTCTTTTCTGGCCCTGGCCGAAAGACAAACTCATGCCATAAGGACCTTAGCTAATACAAGCAATATGTCTAGTACTTGACTTGGCAGAGCCTAGGTCCAGATATAGTTCCATCACAACAGCAGAGAGCAGGGCTCTAGTATGTTATATCTTTTTACCTCACACTTTTTTTACCTCACACAATTCTCGATCATTGTGACCTTAAGAGTTTTAAGCAAGATGTGTCAGAATAAATTCTTGTCCCAAAGTTGTGCGAGATCCATTATTATTTTCACAGAGATTCCTTGTACCACCATATTGCCACCTGGGGCTTCTCATAAAAACCAAATTGGTTTACTGAAATACAATGACGCTGGTTCACTGTTCAATTTTATGAGGATCCCTGGTAGACTCAACAGTCATTTTTTACAGTGTACAAAAAGTAGGTCAATATCTCCACTCAGACTTTTCTAACTTCTTTAGGGAGTGATCATTTTTTAACAACAGGGGGGGGGCTGGTGGGTTTGAGGGGGGGGGTCAGAATTTTTTCGACCCCTTGACCAGGGGGGTCAGAACTTTTTCAATCCCTTGACCAGGGGGGTCAAAATAATTTCACCTGTTTTCAGTGAAAAAGCCTGTGCGTTACTATAGGTTAAAAGGGCGCGTTCGCGCACGATTTTCGGCCCCTGATGGGGGTGTAAAAAAAATTTTGACCCATCAAGAGGGGGTGCCGATATTATTTTTGTGCGTCTGTGCGCAAACCCACCAGCCCCCCCTGTTGTTAAAAAATGGTCACTCCCTTACTTCAAGTGATCCACATTATAAATATTCACCCCTGCACAGAGGATGATGGGCTTGGTAGGGGCCATAAAGTATTCACTGATATAGGAAATAGCCTTGAAGCTAGAAATATGGCTTTCCTGGAATGGGGCAGCCATGATACAAGATATTGGTCCATCCAATATCATATTTTATAATTCACCTAATTGTGTAGTATGGGTCCCATTAATGATATAATGAGGCATAAAAATTTCAAATACTCTTTCAAGATTGAGATATCCATGAAATATATATCCATGAAGTACACCGTCTATGGAGATTTATGTCTTAATAATATCTTTATTTGTGGATCAACAACCGCGAGGGGGTGTGCGGGTGTACCTTTTACCGTGTTGATCCACATTTATGCCTTAATAATATCCCTTTAACAATTTAACCAGAAAAGCGTACTGTGCAAAGTTCTTTTACAAGAAGCAATTTCAAAATGGTGTCTCAGTGTGTGATATGTTTTTGATGTCATGATGTATGAATGCACTGAGTAACAAGCTACCATGGACTCCATACATCTCAATCACAAAGCTAAAAGCTTAGAGACATAGTTTAGACAGTCTGTACAGTATTGTTTACATCCCCTGCCTCTACACATCTACACCAGCCATGTTTAACCCCATTTGCCTCCCTAAAACTCTTATACTAATCTGCCTTACCTCAAAGCCACTAGCCAAACTCTTTAAGGGTCACTAATACAGCATAATCATGCCCATAGCTCGGCATGATGCACCAATGAAGTACTGGTGATCCCCACAGAACAGGACTTGAGTTGGGAACGTTCACAACTTGGGCAAGGAGAACGTGATTTGCCCTGGAAATTTGGACACACCAGACAATCTTATACTCGAGAAAAATAAACATGTCCAGTTCCTGGGAGTATCCCGAGTCTTTCCTGGGAATATCCTAAGTCTTTCCTTGGGATTATCCCGAGTCTTTCCCAAGAAATTCCCGAGCCATTCTCGAGATCTAGACTAGAGAACTTTCTCAAGTATAAGGTGTTATGGCGTGTCCAAATTTCTAGGGAAAATCAGGTTCTCTATTCTTGTTGTATTCACAAGTTGGGACTCGAGAAATTCCTGAGTAATTCTCGAGATCTTGTTCAGTGGGGAGACTCCCGGGGTGTATCAACCCTGCAGTGTCAGCATGACCCATACATATAGCCCTGGTGAGTAACTCGCCAGGGCTCCATTAATTCATTACGATGACCAATCGGCATGATGCATTAATGCATCAGCGGCCCTTAAAGGGTCAACTCTGCAAGGGCTGTTTATGCCTGGATGTAGTACCAGTGAAAAGACACACCAGGCAATATTCACACATAATCCTGACCTTATTGTATAGTGAATAGATGCACCAGGCTATATTCACACATAATGCTGACCCTATTGTACCAGTGAATAGACACACCAGGCTATATTCACACATAATGCTGACCCTATTGTACCAGTGAATAGGCACACCAGGCTATATTCACACATAATGCTGACCCTATTGTACCAGTGAATAGACACACCCGGCAATATTCACACATAATGCTGACCCTATTGTACCAGTGAATAGGCACACCAGGCTATATTCACACATAATGCTGACCCTATTGTATGAGTGAATAGACACACCAGGCTATATTCACACATAATGCTGAGCCTATTGTATAGTGAATAGACACACCAGGCTATATTCACACATAATGCTGACCTTATTGTATAGTGAATAGACACACCAGGCTATATTCACACATAATGCTGACCCTATTGTACCAGTGAATAGGCACACCAGGCTATATTCACACATAATGCTGACCCTATTGTATAAGTGAATAGACACACCAGGCTATATTCACACATAATGCTGACCCTATTGTACCAGTGAATAGACACACCCGGCAATATTCACACATAATGCTGACCCTATTGTACCAGTGAATAGACACACCAGGCTATATTCACACATAATGCTGACCCTATTGTATGAGTGAATAGACACACCAGGCTATATTCACACATAATGCTGACCCTATTGTATAGTGAATAGACACACCAGGCTATATTCACACATAATGCTGACCTTATTGTATAGTGAATAGACACACCAGGCTATATTCACACATAATGCTGACCTTATTGTATAGTGAATAGACACACCAGGCTATATTCACACATAATGCTGACCTTATTGTATAGTGAATAGACACACCAGGCTACATTCACACATAATGCTGACCCTATTGTATGAGTGAATAGACATACTGGCTATATTCACACATAATGCTAACCCTACTGGTGAGGTGACCCAGCAGGGAGTTACATCAAATATATTAGGCACTGAAACCAATGACTGTCACTTAGCCAGGTAGTGAAGGTAAGGAAATGCACCAATTTGCACTGAGACCAATACCTTGCTTGGTGGTCCTAAAGGATGAGACCTTGATTACAGGAGCCTTGTGTAGAAATATTCATGTCACTTTCTGAAGTTGAAATCACTGCTAATGTCTGCAAAACGGCACCTTTTCCACTCTAACAGCTTGAGAGTAGATTAGTCTGGACAACCCGGCTCTGTGGGGTGTGGCAGGGAGATGGAGGTTAGAACTGGGGAGGGCACTTCATGTTGGATGATAAGTAGCAACTACAATACTAGAGTCCATATATTATTCTTTTTATTTTACATTTGAAAGTCCCTAGACGCCTTTATTCACCATACCCCTCCTCAAATCAACATGCCTTGTTTGCGATCAAATATCATATATTAACAATATCAGGAGATGTCTAGATTCTCTACAATCTAATTGTGAAAGTCCCCCACCCCCTTCTTTCTCATTACTAACAGCCCTAGCTTAAAACATTCATATAATTGGCAGTCCCTCTGTTTTCCCCTTTCCCAAAGAGCTCACTTACGAATACAGCTGCTTGAAATTGCTACCAGAGATGGTTCCCAATCTCATACCAAGGACCCCCCCCCCCAACAAGCCCACCCCAGCTATCAGGGGGAGCTGGCCATAAGTGTGTTAAGGGCCTCATTCTGTGCAGGAGAGTGATCAGTGACGGTGCCGCCCCCTGCCATCTAAAGTGGTGTATACACGGCGT
The DNA here is from genome assembly GCA_949317995.1 of Acholoe squamosa. Taxonomy (NCBI): domain Eukaryota; kingdom Metazoa; phylum Annelida; class Polychaeta; order Phyllodocida; family Polynoidae; genus Acholoe; species Acholoe squamosa. Next base: position 68,890,353 of record OX439045.1, read on the forward strand.
GTTTTTCAGCAGACTTGAGGAGACAAGACTACTGCACACATGTCTGCAGTTGTTTTGTCTGCTCAAAATGTGCCATGTATACAGGCTCGAGACAAATGTCTGCAGTTGTCTCCACTTGTCTGCAGATATCAAACATGTTTGAAAAATTTTGTCTGCTGTCTGCTCAAACCTGGTCTTGTCTGCTCAAAATGTGCCGTGTATCAGGGGCAGCAGACATGTTCTGACTAGTCTGCAGTAAATTGACCAATAAGGGCAGCCCTTTGAGTCATGTGATAAGTAGCTATCATGTGACTTCTGACCCATTTACTCTAGTTTTGCAAATCTCCACCAGGATTTTACTCAAGACTTCAGCAGACAAGTCTGTAAAATGTGCCATGTATCAGGTCCTGCAGACTCCTCCATACAAGCCACAACACAAGCAGACATTTGTCTGCTGATGTTTTGTGTGGTCTAGTCTGCTCAAATCTGCACCGTGTATACACCACTTTAGGTCCACTTATGGCTACTGTGTGGGCACAAACAAGGCGTGATGGGGAATTCTAACGTAGACTATGAGTCTGTTCCTGACTAAGACTGGGGTGTTGTCTCTTATCTACAGGCTGTACTAATGTGTGTGAGGACATAGGCTATCAGTCTGTTCCTGACTGAGACTGGGGTGTAGTCTCTTACCTACAGGCTGTACTACTGTGTGTGAAGACATAGACTATCAGTCTGTTCCTGACTGAGACCGGGGTGTAGTCTCTTATCTACAGACTGTACTACTGTGTGAGAAGACATAGACCATCGGTCTGTTACTGACTGAGACCGGGGTGTAGTCTCTTATCTACAGACTGTACTACTGTGTGTGAAGACATAGACTATCGGTCTGTTACTGACTGAGACCGGGGTGTAGTCTCTTATCTACAGACTGTACTACTGTGTGTGAAGACATAGACTATCGGTCTGTTACTGACTGAGACCGGGGTGTAGTCTCTTATCTACAGACTGTACTACTGTGTGAGAAGACATAGACCATCGGTCTGTTACTGACTGAGACTGGGGTGTAGTCTCTTATCTACAGACTGTACTACTGTGTGAGAAGACATAGACTATCAGTCTGTTCCTGACTGAGACCGGGGTGTAGTCTCTTATCTATACAGACTGTACTACTGTGTGTGAAGACATCGACCATCGGTCTGTTACTGACTGAGACTGGGGTGTAGTCTCTTATCTACAGGCTGTACTACTGTGTGTGAAGACATAGGCTATCAGTCTGTTCCTGACTGAGACTGGGGTGTAGTCTCTTATCTACAGACTGTACTACTGTGTGTGAAGACATAGGCTATCAGTCTGTTCCTGACTGAGACTGGGGTGTAGTCTCTTATCTACAGGCTGTACTACTGTGTGTGAAGACATCGACCATCGGTCTGTTACTGACTGAGACTGGGGTGTAGTCTCTTATCTACAGGCTGTACTACTGTGTGAGAAGACATCGACCATCGGTCTGTTACTGACTGAGACTGGGGTGTAGTCTCTTATCTACAGGCTGTACTACTGTGTGTGAAGACATAGGCTATCAGTCTGTTCCTGACTGAGACTGGGGTGTAGTCTCTTATCTACAGGCTGTACTACTGTGTGTGAAGACATCGACCATCGGTCTGTTACTGACTGAGACTGGGGTGTAGTCTCTTATCTACAGACTGTACTACTGTGTGTGAAGACATAGGCTATCAGTCTGTTCCTGACTGAGACTGGGGTGTAGTCTCTTACCTACAGACTGTACTACTGTGTGTGAAGACATAGGCTATCAGTCTTTATTCCAGGATTTCTGGCTTACTGGGTGCTTTTTGGTGGCTATTCCAATCCACATATCTGTTGATATTGCACACCCTGTAGGCTGTAACATCAATTTTGTAAGGCGTGCGGTTATCCATGGATAACCTGTGCCCAGTGTGGGTTATCCATGGATAACCGCATGCCTCTCATGTCCTTCTATGTCATATGTTACATGTTAAAACCCACGGAATTTTCAAGGCCAGGGCAGGGCTCGAACCTACAGTCTCAGATCCCTAGTCCAACTCCCTATGCATTGCGCCACAGGGACTGACTGATGGTGGCCGGCTAGAACCAGGTCTGGATATGATATAAAGCCGTGTGCGCTGTAGCTGTCCGCTGCTAGCGACGAGGTGTAGATCTAGTATAACACGGTCCGGGCGCATCTTTTTTCACCGTGTGCGCTATATCTGTCCGCTGCCGGGCGCAGAAGGAGGAGACGCGGTGGTCTAGCAGTTAGCACGTTGCGCTCAGCCGTCAGAGGTACACGGCTCGAGTCCCGGTCTGGGTGCATCTTTTTTCGCCGTGTGCACTGTCGCTGTCCGCTGCCGGGCAAGGAGGTGTATTATACACAAACATAACAGCGAGAAGCATTCAAAACTTTAGCTCTCCGCTGCCAGGTGACGAGGTGTGTGTAGGCCTACACTATTTTTCGCCGTGTGCCGCTGCCAAGCCTAGCCGAGACGGGGGCTGTCACTGTCCGCTGCCGGGCGATGAGGTGTATGTACCTGTGTACACACACACTATGGCTGGCTTCGAGTCCTGGGGAGGGGAATAATTTTTGTTTTCAACTTGAATTTATTGGTATTCTATTGATTGTTTATTGGTTTCGTGGAATAAAATAAGTAGTCAATGGATAAGTCATGACTCGTGTGTGTTAGCAAAGGCTAATAACACTCGGCCTACGGCCTCTTGTCATTATCCTTCACTAACACACACTCGTCATGACTTATCCATTGATTACTTGTTCAGTAACTGACTGAGACCGGGGTGTAGTCCCTTATCTACAGGCTGTACTACTGTGTGTGAAGACATCGACTATCAGTCTGTTCCTGACTGAGACTGGGGTGTAGTCTCTTATCTACAAACTGTACTACTGTGTGTGAAGACATAGACTATCAGTCTGCTCCTGACTGAGACTGGGGTGTAGTCTCTTATCTACAGGCTGTACTACTGTGTGAAGACATAGACCATCAGTCTGTTCCTGACTGAGACCGGGGTGTAGTCTCTTATCTATACAGACTGTACTACTGTGTGTGAAGACATCGACCATCGGTCTGTTACTGACTGAGACTGGGGTGTAGTCTCTTATCTACAGGCTGTACTACTGTGTGTGAAGACATCGACCATCGGTCTGTTACTGACTGAGACTGGGGTGTAGTCTCTTATCTACAGACTGTACTACTGTGTGTGAAGACATCGACCATCGGTCTGTTACTGACTGAGACTGGGGTGTAGTCTCTTATCTATACAGACTGTACTACTGTGTGTGAAGACATAGACTATCGGTCTGTTCCTGACTGAGACCGGGGTGTAGTCTCTTATCTACAGACTGTACTACTGTGTGTGAAGACATAGACTATCGGTCTGTTACTGACTGAGACCGGGGTGTAGTCTCTTATCTACAGACTGTACTACTGTGTGTGAAGACATCGACCATCGGTCTGTTACTGACTGAGACTGGGGTGTAGTCTCTTATCTACAGGCTGTACTACTGTGTGTGAAGACATCGACCATCGGTCTGTTACTGACTGAGACTGGGGTGTAGTCTCTTATCTATACAGACTGTACTACTGTGTGTGAAGACATAGACTATCAGTCTGTTCCTGACTGAGACTGGGGTGTAGTCTCTTATCTACAGGCTGTACTACTGTGTGTGAAGACATAGGCTATCAGTCTGTTACTGACTGAGACTGGGGTGTAGTCTCTTATCTACAGACTGTACTACTGTGTGTGAAGACATAGGCTATCAGTCTGTTACTGACTGAGACTGGGGTGTAGTCTCTTATCTACAGGCTGTACTACTGTGTGTGAAGACATAGGCTATCAGTCTGTTCCTGACTGAGACTGGGGTGTAGTCTCTTATCTACAGACTGTACTACTGTGTGTGAAGACATAGACTATCAGTCTGTTCCTGACTGAGACTGGGGTGTAGTCTCTTATCTACAGACTGTACTACTGTGTGTGAAGACATCGACTATCAGTCTGCTCCTGACTGAGACTGGGGTGTAGTCTCTTATCTACAGACTGTACTACTGTGTGTGAAGACATCGACCATCGGTCTGTTACTGACTGAGACTGGGGTGTAGTCTCTTATCTACAGACTGTACTACTGTGTGTGAAGACATCGACCATCGGTCTGTTACTGACTGAGACTGGGGTGTAGTCTCTTATCTACAGACTGTACTACTGTGTGAGAAGACATAGACTATCAGTCTGTTCCTGATTGAGACCGGGGTGTAGTCTCTTATCTATACAGGCTGTACTACTGTGTGTGAAGACATAGGCTATCAGTCTGTTCCTGACTGAGACTGGGGTGTAGTCTCTTATCTACACACTGTACTACTGTGTGTGAAGACATAGACTATCAGTCTGTTCTTGACTGAGACTGGGGTGTAGTCTCTTACCTACAGACTGTACTACTGTGTGAGAAGACATAGACTATCAGTCTGTTCCTGACTGAGACTGGGGTGTAGTCTCTTATCTACAGGCTGTACTACTGTGTGTGAAGACATAGACTATCAGTCTGTTCCTGACTGAGACTGGGGTGTAGTCTCTTATCTACAAACGAAAAAGAGTGTGACTTTTCCAAGTGAGCTATTATTCAGAACTTAGCACACGGTTTTGCTTATCTACACCAGCCTCCCAGTTAGAAAATATTGGTGTAGAAATGACACATACTACTGCAGGCGTTACACCCCATTTATCCTTACTACAGACCAACTCTAGGGGTGAGGAAATTGCTGAGTAAAGCTGCCTGGCCTCCAACCCAGGTCATTGCGTCTGTGGGAATAGAGGAACTTACCCTTGTGCAACTGTAGTAATCTTTTCTATAATCTGAACGTTACTATTCATAAATCAGTCACTTGGAGAATGGGGGAGATTGGAGGCAGAAGGGAACAAGGAACCGAAGTGAAGAAGTAAGGTTAGTAAAGATGATGAATTATATTGAGCTGAATTTTCATCCAGATCTATTTTACCGATGCCCTTAGGTAGCAAGGAAGAAATAGCAGATGGGAAAGAAAGTAGGAAGGATGTTATGAAGATAATGGGAAACAGGGGGACAAAAGTGGGGAATGTAATAATACGAGTAGAATGTAAATAGTTTGAGAATAAAGCTAATCATCTGAGCAAAATGGCTAGTGTATAAGGAGGAAGAAAAAAACATGGAGCAGAGTTTGCGAAAATGGGGAGGGAGGGAGCAAATGCAAGGCCATATACATATGGCAGGTGAGGCTAACATATACAAACTGCCAAATGTGGCCTGAAAAAAAGTGATAAGATTTCATAATCATATCAGGGTTCAACTACTGGCAGTGGAATACATGTAACATGGAATACATGATAGGTATATTCACTGTGGGTGGGGGTGAAATGCAGAGTGCCTATGCTAAACCATCGTGGCTACTGTATCCCCTTGCAGGGGTGTTGGGGGCAGCGTAACTTTAGAGGGTCCAGAGTGCAGAAGGTGGATGCATTGATAGTTATGGGCATAGTAAGTGAAGCACTTGGAACTTGTAGAGGGTTATGAGCATGCCCCAAAGGATATAATTCTGAGAATCTAGACATTTTCCCTGCTGTTTGAGGTCAATTTGTAAGTAAATTAGGTTTCCCGGTTTTAGGAGGGGGGAGGGGCATGACATAGACTGCCCCTCCCCCCGGTCTAGGATTGGGTAGGCCATGCCCCTCGTGCCCCATTGGGTGGCATTTTAATACAGTGGTGCGTGTATTCATGGCAGCCTGTAGCCAGTGTAGGTCCTGGGGGAGCTGCCCCAGATTGAGGCATCCTGGTCTCTTCTTGGGATTTTAACCTGGCCGGAAGTAGAATGACGTCACACTGGAGACAAACATTCACGCCGCCTCAGTTCCTCAGGGACGTAGTGGGACCATGCTGTCACACACTTCTGACGTCAACTTTTGTCTTCACGGATGGCCAGGTTAATTCGACAAGAAGTGACCCTTTTGCCAGATGGAGCAGTACTCATTACTACCTGGGGGCTGCCATACATGGGATTTTAACCCTTTGAGATTAGCCGCTGATGTAGGAGGGCATGATGCACCAATGAAGTGGTGCCGAGCCTGCTGGCCAACAATTCATTGGAGCATCATGCCGACAATCCAGGGTGTATCAACCAGCATGATGTAGGTTACTCGCCAGGGCTGCACTCATGCATCAGGACGACCAAGGAGTTACTACCTGAGATTTGGCCATACATGACCATGCTACAACAAGGACTCTATAATGTCATTTCCCTGCAACCCTTTAAGGGCCTCGGTGAGTTACTCGCCATGGTTACAATTTTGCATCATAGTTGCGAGTTACTCACCATGGCTACAAATGTGCATCATGCTGCCTGATGGGCAGGCTGCATTAACACATACGCAGCCCTTAGAGGGGTTGATACCTGTGGGTTGGCCACTGTTTACCGGTTGCAAATCTCGGGCCTTATCTCGTGCATTCACGCCCCTGGTGGTACACCCATGATTCTATAATGCATGAACATCACTCCTACATGAGGAACCAGGGGATTGTTAATCTTCTGAATCTTAACCCTTTACAGGTGGTTAGTGCACTGCACGGAGTAGTGCATCCTGCAGGTACAAGTACATGAAGTGTTTCATGCACCTATCAAGTCTTGACTATTCTGCTCACAAGGTGCATCATGCCGATCCTCTGTGTACACTGTAAAAAATAACTATTGAATACCAGGGATCCTAGTGAAACTGAAAAGCAAAAATGTGTTATAATATTGTAGTGATCCAGTGTACCATTGTAATTTCTACAAGAAGCCCCTGGTGGCAGTACAAGGAATCTCTATGCAAATAATGACAGATCGCTGGCAACATTGGAAGAAGGATTCTGTCATTATTTCGACAACATTTTTTTCTTACATTGTATGTAAATAGGAATTAACGGTATGGCTGTACTTCCAGCAATACTCTATAATTTATTTTATGTGAATAACTTCTTCCCATAGAGATAGCATTGCAGGGCCGATCCGCACATCCCCAGTGGCGTAACGTGTGCCGATCCACCACAGCGGCCGTTCCAGTACCGTAGCCTCGTTCTGGCTGCGTGTAAACATTCAAAATGGCGGACCGGCGCTCGTGCAGTGAACTACGGTAACGGATTTTGCTAATTTTCAGTTAATTAAACCCTCTAAAAACATAAAATAAATATAGAACTAAACTCCCTTGGTGTCCTCGGTGGACGATCCACCCCTCGGGAGTTGTCTCCCCCGAGGGTGTCCACCTCGTACACTACGGTCATTTAGTTCTATCTATATACCTATTGTAACCACTTGCTCATCTCTCTCACCTGTACCAGGTAAAAATCAGAGGGTAGTGTAGCAGAACGTCAAGGCACTCCAATGTACATCAACAAAAATACCATCAAAGGAACAGAACAACCCTAGATATAACCCTGTAAGGACTGTAGTATGCCTCAGGACTTAACCCTGTAAGGACAGTTGTATGCCTCAGGACTTAACCCTGTAAGGACAGTTGTATGCCTCAGGACTTAACCCTGTAAGGACAGTTGTATGCCTCAGGACTTAACCCTGTAAGGACTGTAGCGTGCCTCAGGACTTAACCCTGTAAGGACTGTAGTATGCCTCAGGACTTAGCCCTGTAAGGACTGTAGTATGCCTCAGGACTTAACCCTGTAAGGACTGTAGTATGCCTCAGGACTTAACCCTGTAAGGACTGTAGCGTGCCTCAGGACTTAACCCTGTAAGGACAGTAGTATGTCTCAGGACTTAACCCTGTAAGGACTGTAGCATGCCTCAGGACTTAACCCTGTAAGGACTGTAGTATGCCTCAGGACTTAACCCTGTAAGGACAGTACTATGTCTCAGGACTTAACCCTGTAAGGACTGTAGTGTGCCTCAGGACTTAACCTTGTAAGGACTGTAGTATGCCTCAGGACTTAACCCTGTAAGGACTGTAGCGTGCCTCAGGACTTAACCCTGTAAGGACAGTACTATGTCTCAGGACTTAACCCTGTAAGGACAGTAGTATGTCTCAGGACTTAACCCTGTAAGGACAGTAGTATGCCTCAGGAATTAACTCTGTAAGGACAGTAGTATGCCTCAGGACTTAACCCTGTAAGGACTGTAGTATGCCTCAGGACTTAACCCTGTAAGGACAGTAGTATGCCTCAGGACTTAACCCTGTAAGGACAGTAGTATGCCTCAGGACTTAACCCTGTAAGGACTGTACTATGCCTCAGGACTTAACCCTGTAAGGACAGTTGTATGCCTCAGGACTTAACCCTGTAAGGACAGTAGTATGCCTCAGGATTTAACCCTGTAAGGACTGTAGTATGCCTCAGGACTTAACCCTGTAAGGACAGTAGTATGCCTCAGGATTTAATCCTGTAAGGACTGTACTATGCCTCAGGACTTAACCCTGTAAGGAAAGTAGTATGCCTCAGGATTTAACCCTGTAAGCCATTGCAGCTTTAGATGGGGGGTGAAGGTAACTAGATTTTATTTCCCTCTTTGCAGCTAAATATTAGGTGCTAAAATGAAGGAATGCATATGCCCAGTGATTGGCATGACGCACCAATAAAGTGCCGGTGTATCTGCTCACCAGCACTTCATTAGTGCATTCTGCCAATTCTCTGGGCTTATCAACCCTTGGTATCAACCCAACTGGGTTGGCATGATGTATGAATGTAGCCGTGGCAAGCTACTCACCAGGGTTGCATTCATGCATCATAATGACCAATGGACATGATGTAGCATTGTACTATCAGCTTTTAAATGGCCATTGTTCATATATCATCATTAGGCATGGTGTGTAATGCTGCATTGTGCATGATGTTGGCTCTTCACTCCCCAGTTGGCATTGCATCAACCATGTGATATCTGCATGCTGCATAATGCAGTGCGGGCAGTCTTCTCACCAGGATTGCCATTGAATACTAATGCCCTCAGATAGCATTTATATACTAATGCCCTCAGATAGCATTTATATACTAATGCCCTCAGATAGCATTTTATACTAATGCCCTCAGATAGCATTTGTATACTAATGCCCTCAGATAGCATTTATATACTAATGCCCTCAGATAGCATTTATATACTAATGCCCTCAGATAGCATTTATATACTAATGCCCTCAGATAGCATTTATATACTAATGCCCTCAGATAGCATTTTATAGTAATGCCCTCAGATAGCATGTATATACTAATGCCCTCAGATAGCATTTATAAATGCATTGTGATTCTATGATGACTTTATAGTGCATAAGTACAGCATCGGTGCATCATGTGGCCTGTTCAGGAGTGCAGCAACACTTCACAGTCGGACTGATACAGAAGTGCATTCCTATCTATTTACACAGCAGAGCTTGTCACATGTCCCCTGAGACCATACAGGGGCGTAGGAAAAGGGGGGGCCAGGGGGGCCTGGGCCCCCCCAATCACAAAGGAGGTGGGGCCCAAGTATGTCTGGGCCCCCCAAAATTTGCTACAAACTCATAACAAAATGGAAAAGAAGGTAAAACTTTGCATCTCAAGTTAGATTGATATGGTGATAGGATAGGAAAAATGGGAGCCTGAGCCTAAAGTCAGATGCAAAATTGACTAGAAATTACCTTTCTAAACAAATTCCATGTACATATATGTATGAGGGGTGTCTCGCTTGAGCCAACGATTCTAGGTCGCTGCGATGGGGCCCTCGCTAGGCCCCCCCAATGAAGATTTGCTTCCTACGCCTCTGCCATAATATAGCAGAATTGAAGAATGCAATATACCACTATGCTGCCATTATATTGATTATGTTGGGGGATACCAGGGGTGGATCCAGTCATGTATAAGGCTAACACAGCACCATAGCACCACTCTAAATTAGTTTAATCTAAGGATTCCTTCCACAAGGACCAAAGGCTTCCTCAATTGGACCAATTCTACTTCACTGCTGAGCTGTTTTATATCAATTCATAGAACTGCCTAATACGACAATGAAAGTCTATAAGGTATAATGCAATTGGAATTGTGGTATCAAAATAGAAGTTCTCAGCAAAATAATTATATGTCACTATTATGTGACTAAGTGGTACTTATAAATGTGTTCGAAAAAGATGAAGCTCATATTTGACCGGACCCCACCCAGCAAATTGCCGTGAGTCCTCGTCAACCTGTGTGAAGTGGCTCACATATGTCGCTAGATGGAACACAACATCGTTATAGCACAAGATCACCAGGAATAGCAATTGTTTTGCCACATGAGTGGCACACAGTGGCGAAAGATGATGGAATGAGTTATTACTCAAAAAGGAGTCACCATTGATGACCAATCATGGCGACAGATGACGACAAATTGCTGGGCACTGTGTAGCGGTAATAGAATCATCCAGTTTACATAATATAAACAAGTTCCATCTTTAGTAATGGCAGTTTCAATTTTTGTTAGAACCTAAGAGATTCTCCTTTCATCAATTGGGTCCATTATGGATAAACTCATGATAAAGTTAGGTATCTAAGCCTTTTAGATGTAAAAGAGTTATCACATGACTACTGGGGAGACAGCTCACTGATACACTGTAAAAAGATTACGATGGTTCACTGTACAGTTTTACAAGGATCCCTGATAGATTCAACAGTTATTTTTTACAGTGTACATCATACTGGAGGGTGTTGCTCCTATAGTAAAAGGAAGAGCTGGCTAAAATGCACTCATTCCCAGTCCTTTCTTTTCGTGTAGCTATAAATTGTCCCTTTTGTTGCTCACAAGTGGTCATTCAAGTATGGTGCTAAAAAAGGGGGATTTGAGTAGGTACCTAGTTGGGAGAAGTCAGTCAGTATAATATACTATAGAATGTGTGACATGAGTAGGTACCTGATAGTGCAGCTCTCTCTGTTTTAAACAAGGCAGGTGACTATTCAGGCTAATGTGGTGAGTGCAAGTTGAATGGTGAGCAGAGCATGACTTCTTTTGAAAAGAGGGTACCTACTGACAGCTCTTTTTACCATAGGAGCAACACGCTCCAGGAGAGATACAGTAACTAGCAGCACTAAAGGAGTAAACCTAACATACAAAAGATAACATGATAAATTACAAAAAAAAGCTCAATTTATAGTAAATAAGAAACTTACCCAGGTACACCGGCAGTCTCCACATGGTAGGCTAGTGTGACGTCATCACTCCATACGTCGTACTGCCACTTTTTGAGTCCTAGTATACCACATAGCACCCTACCCGTGTGGATTCCAACCCGCATATTGAGGTCCACGTCTGTTATCTCACGGACTGCACTGTAGGGGTGGAAAACAACAACAGGGCGGCATTACACAATGAGAGCTCTAACAATGTTGCACAATGTAAATTGTACCAGCTATATTTAGGCTTATATGCATTAGATGACTGGACACTTTAAGGGAAAGACAGTACCAGGTTCCATGAGAAGGCAAAGCATTTAAGAGAAAATATAACTTTTTCTGTTTACATGTCTAGTTTTTTGTGTTAATGCTTAAGTGTCTAACTATGATAATTTGAAAATATAAAATATAATGTGATACAATATGATGTAATATTCCTATAGAGTACTTACGTGATAGCCTCTATCATGTCTAGCCCCATCTCAACAGCACAGTGCGCGTGGTCAGGCCGTGACTCGGGTAATCCGCTCACACAGTAATAACAGTCCCCCAGGATCTTAATCCTCAAACAGTGGTTCTCCTATGAAAGAAAGAATGATGAATGTATATATCAACCTTCAAAAAGATGTTTTCAGATGATGTCCAGTTCTCTTGCAAATTCAGGTTAAAATTTTCATCATTATTTTTGCAGTGATTCCTTGTAATGGGGTGATTTGCTCTTCTATTTTCTGGGGCTTTGGTACAGATATTAGGGCTGGACAAAGATAGTCCATGCCACAAATTGTACAACTTCTTAATATGTGGTATTGGTATAAAACATTCATAAATGAAGATGTGCAGAGCATCGGGTAGAACTAATATATCAAATAGCACAAATACAATCGTCAGAAGTAGTACATTAGGGAGGGTGGTAACGGCATTTGAAGGTGGTAACCGGAGACAATAACCCTCCACACAGGGGAAATCATGCAAAGTGGATCTTGGCTCACCCTCTAGAGACAACATAAATCCTCAAAGTCTGTTATGTCTTGTATGATATGATACTCTAAAGACCCATCGTGCATTCATTAATTCACTATGCACATTAGGCACTGTGCTACATGAACGTACCCTTAATGAGTAACTCACCAGGGCTTCATTCATGTACCATGCACACCCTATGGGACTTACTGGACACCCATGGGTACGATGCACTAATTAATGCATTAGCGGCCCTTAAAGGGTTAAATTGACTCCAAATGTTGCCATCATACAAAGCCCCAGTGGATATTGGCCACTAGCTGGTCTGGAGCTGGTCCCGGCGACGCACGCTGATAAGATGGGACTAGCATGTCCCTGGAAGTAGTTGTTAACCAGGGTCAAGGTACCCATCATGGTATGTGTTATCAGTGGTTTTACCTCAACCAGTGAAATTCAAAATGGCGGCTCCACTGGGCCTCCATACTGAGTCCTATAGCATCCTGGTTCCCATTGGATACACTGTGGCACTGCACTATACCAACTCCTCAGGAGGGTCTTGTCCACGAGGCAGAATCTGTTACTTTTTTGTTAGACAGAACTAATAGAAATGTTCATGGCCTTACTCGTTTTTATAGTTTTGACGAATCCTTTACAGCAGAATGCATAGAAAAGACACTTTTAGTTGTAAAAAGTGTACACGTTTCATCTAGACAAGTTCGGGAAAAAATGATTTGGCAATACAAAAATGGGCACGTTTTTTTTTTCGATTCTAGTTTCTCTTTTTGGCAAGGCCCTCCTGGCGTGTATCAGCTCTATGGGGTGGCCGTCATACTTGGATGCCTCCATGCACCATGCCCCACCTTTAGGTTAAGATGACGGTGGGAATATATGCTCCGAGTTATACCAAGGCAAGAAATATTCCATGGATTAAGCCATTATGTTGTTTTTTTTTCTCAAGGGGCAGATGAATTTATAGATTCGAATATGTATCATGTATAGATGAATGGGATGTGTTTTCAATGGTCATACTTGAAAGAAAAAAAGAACAAAGGAGCCAGAAATAAAAGGAAATGAGATTTTTTTCCAAGCGAAGAAGTGAAGACATATTGCTGATACAAGCATCTCATATATTCAAAAGTAGAATTCAATTAAATCTATGCAAGTTTTAGGTTCCAAAGTTTCTCTATGGAGGGCGCAAAATCGTATGCAGACACTTGACCTTTTGACCTTTAGGAGCGTAAATGATCACTTCCTAGCTGCTCTAGTATGTTTTTTTTTCTCTTCTGATACGAAGCCAAACATGCTCATCACATCCTTATAGAAGAGTCAATCCCACACAAAACCCACCCTCCATCTGCATAATAACATCACATGGAGGGAAACCTACCGTGGAGAGTTGGTCGAAGCGGCCGAATAGCTCATTGAGGATTTTGACGAGTTCCTGTGCTGTGCATTGTGAAGCGAGAGCTGTGAAGCCCACGATGTCAGCGAATAGGATGCTGGAACCATGAAATGAGGCAGATTAGATTTATACACGCTCATGTATATGGGGAGGTGGATAAAGCTGAACCTTTTAAAGACTGATGGTACATTAATCCTTTGAGGCCCTCTAATACGGGAGTACATCATGCCGACCAACGTACATGATATACTCCTGCATCAGCGGCCCTAACTGGGATACAATGGTAAAGGTGAACGATGATTACCCGGACTGTAAGGCAGTGGAGGCTTCCATCTGCAGTGGAGACTGCCAACATGACTGTTTTGTGACTGCATATGGAGTGACCACTGGGATACCACTCTCATTTCACTCAGTGTCTGCAGTTACTGATCAGTGTCCCACTGCAGCATCACTGAGGATTTCCTGAACCACTGCTACCCCACTCTACCTGTCAGTGTAATATCAGTGGTCCACTGAAAATTCACTGCCATATCTTTGGGAGATTCTGGTTCAAGTTTAATTGTTGCATATACTTACCTATCAAAAATACAGGTAGACAGTAGTCCAGGAAAGCTTCACTGGATATGCTTTAAATTAGATAATAATGTTTAAGTTTTCACTTCATACACTTCTGACTCTGTTTCTCTCCCTCCAGTTTAGTGTTTATTCACAATTATCCATTTGCCATTAATCAGCGATAAAATAGTGCTTGTCAGATATTTAATCTGGTGGGTTTCCTTAGTGATCTATACATGTATGAATCTATATTGATATAAACATATACCCTTAGAGAACATAACTATACACACAAGAATATATATACATGTATGCAACAGACCTGTTCACCCTCATACACATAATGTTATGATGCTCACATACATAGGTCACTATAATGTGGACTCTTAGTGTGTCTACACTGAGAAAATTCTTCCTGACAAAGTGACATGTATACCCATGTCAACTTGATTTGACACAGAGAGCACAGGTCATTGGGACATGTGCACATATGTCACCATGACAACTGTAGCACACAGTAATCCTCATATGATTTGACATGCCTTAAAATGCCATGTCATCTGTGAGTTGACCAGGGTCACGGCCATGTCGAAGGCACTTGACATGTGATGGTTTGACATACATAATTGTTCTAGGATATTCCACTAGATGGAGCAAACAACCATTTTGGTACCAGGACTAATCACTACCAAGAAGTACTACCAACACTTGAGACATTTGATGTATCTGTGTCATTTTGTTTTCATGAAGAATAGATCACTAAGGTCTGTAAATACTATCAATAAATGGTAGTGAATTCTATTTCGTTGTTAAATCTGCATTTGTTATTGAATATCAAAATAGACACCCACCATCCTGAATACTCCAACTGGAGTGGTTAGACACCTTATGTGTGGGTCAGTGAAAATACCAAAGGACTGTATTCTAACCCACAATCTATAATCTCAGTATCTACAGTACAGGGAGACATATGGCATTGCCATGCACCTCCATGCCCTTGTCTTATGGACTGCATAGAGGTCCTCAGTCAAGTAGGAGTTCTGTAGATAGGAAAAAGTGCCTTAGTGTTGCAGGCCTGTGGGACTATGATATCCCCTGCCTTCTATTATAGGCCTCCCTTGATTGAACCATTGGTACATAGTTATTGACTGCTCTTGACCCTTACATAATTGTCTCACAGTATTACCTAGCACTCAGGTGAATGGATCAGAAATATGTGACGTGTCTTTATTACGCATGTCAAATGGAGTTGACAAACCAAATATGAGAGGGTCAACCTCATTTGACATGCCTTCATACATGTCATCTGGGAGACAAATTGTGACCTGTGCAGTATGTGTCAAAGCGATCAGTGTTCTTTCCTCTGTGTAGTAGAAATGGCCTAGTGGTCTAAAGTGCTGGAGTAATCTGAAGATCGCAGGTTCAAGTCCTGCCAGTGGCAGAAAACATACTCATTGGTAGTGGGAGATAGAGGAGTGATATGAGAGTCATTGAATGGCTGACCTTGCAGTGTCCCCTGTTTTAGCACTGCTGCATGGCCTCAGCAGTGGTTGTGCAGTGGCTGCCTTCTTATACACTGCAGAAGCAGTTTGCAGTGAAAAAGCAGTGGTTGGCTGCTTTATCACTGCTACCTCATTTAAATATTTCAGACAGGCTGTTTTATGACTGCATTCCCACTGCCCTTCCACTGCTAAGGGGCTGTATCACAACTTCCTAAAGCCAATGGCCTGGCTCCAGTGGGGGTACAGTTATCACTGCAAATTGACTGAGTAACCACTGTAATACAACTGAAACCTCCACTTCTGATGCACACTGCATCTTGACTGCGTACTCACTGTTTACCCACTGCATCTTGTCCCGGGTAGTTTGAGCCGACAGTTTCTTCACGAGCGGGTGCTGCCCATTCCGCACGAGGCCGGTAGGCCGACTGCGGAGCGGGCAGGACCCGCGAGTGAAGAAACAGGAGGGTCAAACTAATCAGAGTTCACCTTTACATTTATGTCAAGGTGTTTGGGTTGATAATTAATCGATATTTCATCAATATAATCCATAATTAACTCCTATTTACCCATCTTCATTGCGAAATCCTGACCGCCGCCATTTTGAATGTTTACGTTTCAAAAATGCTGCCCATGTGCGGTGGACCTATGACGTCATCGTGCGGATTTCCCGCGGGTTATTTAACGCAGGGGTGCAATACGGGGGATCAGTGCTTTCTCTATGGAACTACGATATTCACCTTGACATAAATAATTATTCTGTATTATGGGACTGAATGGGAGGTCAACATGAGTATGGTATCGGCAGGAGTGAATCATGCCCATATTGCCTGGCATGATGCGCCAATAAGGTGCTGGCGAGTTAGCTAGCCATTCGAGTGTAATCATGCCAACCCATGGGCTTGGTGCATCAACCCTTTGAGGCCCACTCATCAGCACTTCATTGATGCATCATGCTGACCCTGTAGGACTGTATCAACCCCATAGGGTCGTCATGATGCATGAATGCACCCCTGGCGATACATTTATGCATTTTGAAGACCCTATGGGGTTGATACACTCCCGGAAATCAGCATTATGCTCCAATAAAGTGGTGACGGGCAGACTAGCATGATATATAGCTGCTATGCATCTTTTAAACTGTACCGAGGTAAAAAAAGGAAATGGAAAAGAACAGGGGAACAGATAGGAAATTAGAGCGGTAATTCATGTTACATTGATTTTATGACTGCATGTTTCCAAACTTTTCCTCCTTTGTAAAACTCAATGTTTTCAAATAACATTGCGTGGGAATTACAAGCAATCAAATGCAAGTCGATAATTTCAGATGGGTCATGCGATATAGCTTGTTCTCATCTCTTTTTACTCTCTATTTTGTTGGCACACAAATCACCTTCTTCCAACAGTATACGTGTATTGGGGAGGGGTTAGCTCAGCAGAATTGTATTTTATTTGATACTAGACAGATCAAGATACAATGAATACTCTGTAAAATTCAAGACTTTGGATTTTAGTTTGCAACATTAGTTTTTACCAGAAAGAAAAAATCAGAATCTGATGATGTCTCAAGGTTTCACGTAAGTTGTTCATGAAGGAACAAAACGCATTGGCAAGTCCCTAATTAATGCATTGCCGCATCATGGTGACCAACAATTATTTGCATGATGCATGAATGCAGCGATATGCCCCATTCCTGTTAATGCATATTTGTTTGAGTGACGTAAGAGCAATTATTGACATTTCCAGGAAAACAACATAGATTAGAAAATTGCATGCAATGTCACAAGGAAGTTTTATCTTCAGGGGCCCTCCCAAATGTGGGCCACATGAGTACTGTTGGGAACATATTAAGGATAGGCAGGCTGGGTGTGTGCATAATGTATTAGGAAACAACAGTTCATACAAAGTTATGTACGTATATATCATTCATGCTTCATTATAGAATTGTAATAATATATTGGTATGAATATGTTATGTTATATGAATATGACTCAAGTTAATAAGAGAACATGTTAGGGTAGGGGGCAGATGGACAACATTTTGTGCAATATCATTCATACTGTTGGTACAATGTACAGAGGGAGAAAGATGAGAAGTTGTCCGGTACAATATATATTGGTATGCAGGGGCTGGGTATGGATAAACAGTAATGGGAATATATGGGGATAGTAGGGGTAGGCGTATTCAGTGATGGATTTGATTGGGCAGTATCTGGACGATATGTAACTACATTGTATTAGGGTTACTGTAAAAAGGCTCCTGACAAAAAAGGCCCTCAAATCCCAGGGGGCGAGCAAGAAACGCAATAACTAGGGTGATGAAGGCCCTCAGAACCATGGCTCACACCTTAATAATGGCCCAGCCTGTTTCTCTACATATAGGGAGTGTACAGGTTCTAATGATCTATTAGATTGGGAAGAAGATACAGAGGGGTTGGTATAGACAGCAAGACAGAGAGATATGACCAAGAAAAGATATAAATAGGGAGGGTAGAGCCTCTACCAGGTACAGGTATAGGTAGGGAGGGTAGGGGTGGAACCAACAGGTATCATTAGAAGGAGTGATGGAAGCTCCGAGCATATTAGCCAATCAGAGCGGGTGTTACATGCGTCTGGCGGTTCACCCTAACAACAACGGTTATGATTGGGTTATGACATGGGTGTCACGTGACCAGACTCACCTGACCTCGTTCCTCATGCTGTCAGTACAAGGGAGGAGGTTCACAAATAATTAGAATATTTCCATAATATTTGAACTTTTTTTTAGTTATGTTTAAAATCATAATTAAATTAATTACCATATCATCATGTTCAAGCGCCTCAGTGCTCTTTGGTCTTTGATTTGGCGGCCTCAATTCGCCCAGCGCCCATACAAGTCAGGGGCTTATTCAGAATCTAGTTTTAGTGCTTACGAAATTTCATTATCCTGTTCCCCCGGCACTTATTTGCAACCGGGAATCATTCAAATCCCGGTGCTTAAACATGACAATAGAGTATGGTACAATTTGAGACTCTTTTTTCCCTTTGTTGATCCCCAAATGTTCCCTATAGTATGTATCATGTGTTTCCCCTTTTTATATTACCTTTTGTCTTGTGTTTGACAAAGATTCACCAACAAAGATTACATAAATTAAAAAAGAAATACACTACAGTACACATGTACAAGAAATCACTGTCCGACCTTTCTTTTTTTCTTTGTTTCCCCATTAGGCATGCCATGCAATGTAGGGACGAATGTTGTGGGTTTTTGTTCTTCCAAAACAGGGAGTTATATACATGTACAATAAATATGTAGAAGATGTTAGTAGCCATATGGTTCTATTCACTCAGTGGGCAATATAGGAAAATGGAAAGGTGGATATGCTGCACTGCGAAACAGAATATACAGAGTATTCCGATTCTCTTGACAGAGTGGGCAAGATCCCACAAGAGCCTCCTGAAAAAATGGACAAGAGAATAAGTATCTCTCTGAGACAGAAACAAAAGAATGAGGAAACTCTTGGTGACAGAAACAAAAGAATGAGCAACTCTTGGTGACAGAAACAAAAGAATGAGCAACTCTTGGTGACAGAAACAGTAGAATGAGCAACTCTTGGAGACAGAAGCAAGAGCCAGATACATCGACAGAGAGACAGGGTCTATTAAATAGGGTAAACCGGCGGAAGACATACTTTGAGAGGGACCGTCCATAGTTTGGTGTTGTAGACTACGGCTGGTTTACCCAAGTGTCAGGTTATCAGGGTATGTCACTATAAAACTAAGGGTGTGCCTCACACTGAAGTAGGCTTTAACCTTTTATCCCTTTAACCATTTAAGGACTGTTGATGCATAGTGCATCAAACCCATTGATCGGCATGATGCTCCAATGACGAGCACTTCATTGGAGCATCATGCCGACCCTCCTGGAGTGCATCAACTCTGTAGGGTCAGCATGATGCATGAATGCAGCCCTGGCGAGTTACTAACCAGGGCTCATGACGACCAATGGGCACAATGTATTAATGCATTAGGCCTCACAGCCCTGAAAGCTGGCCTAATTACACAGGATTAACCATTCAAAGGACACTTACTATAGTATAGGTTATCAAACCATCCTCATTGATCTACAACTATGCATCATTAAAATGGTGCATGATACATCACATTTTGTTTTTTTGCCACAAAAACCTGGTTTTTGTACAATTTTACTCATGCTTTGTTGCCAAAGTAGGGGTTCTGGTATGTAACCTATACTTTTGAAGAAAAACTTGGGATTAAGAAACCCAGTCTTTGTACAACCCCTACTTTGAGGATAAACACTGAGTTTTAGTTACATGTACTAAAACCTGGTTTTAGGCACTAAGACTCAGCCATTAGGCACAAAAGCATGGTTTCTGAGTTAAAACTTATGTTTAGGTTGAATAACCTGGACTTAGGTTGCAAAGACAGAGTTTTTGGTACAAAAACTGGGTTTTTGGTGCAAAGACTAGGTTTTTGGTGCAAAAACCGGGGTTTTTGGTGCGAAAACCCAGTCCTTGCATGCAGTTCTTGGACAAGGACCAAGTTTTTGGCATAAAAATCCAGTTTTAGGCAACAAAAACCGGGTTTTTGTGAAGTTTACCCATTTGGCTTGCCATAGACTCCTGGACATGAAGCACTGGTACATTTTTGGCTTTAAGAGGCAGGACACCATAGTAGCTTTATTACCTATGTCCCCTAATAGCATGAAACCACATGGATGCAGATGTGGTGAGTAACTCGCTCCTACATTCATGCATCATGACAACTGAAAGACTCCAATAGGATCCACAAATACAGTGGTGGTGAATAATTTTGGCTACATTCTAGGGTTAAAAGATTTTTTAAGTAAATAAACTCTTAAGTAAAGCAAGAAAGGAGAGGGGCATGAACCCCCACGCCCCCCGTCTAAATCCGCCACTGTCTCACTGAGCTTTGGGCAGTCTATACGAAAAGTTTTTCCCCCAACAGGCCATTCAGTCCTGCAGATCCTATTGTTCTGCAGGCCGGACTGATTTTGGCAGGACCGGATTCCTCAAGATCATTATTGTCAAGAAAGAAACAATAATCAACTCACTGTTTTAATCATTTATCCCTTTAAATCTTAATAAACAGTAATATCCTTTGTTTCAGGCTGTAATTGCAAGCCATGGAAACCACAATGTAGCCCAAGGTGCCAAGATATTTGTTTCCGTAGTCTGGTCATTTCTGCAGGCCCGGCAACGATTTTAATAGCAATGGCCTCGGTCCCGCGAGTTTTTGTATTGACTGTTGGGGGTATATTATGCAGTCCTTACAGGGTTAGAATACCTGCGGGGTCTTTACATCACTCAGCTCCAGCTCTTGGTGCTGCCTCATCCCCACCTCTCACCTCTACTCACAGACAGCCATACACACTATCATCTTAACTAGGCTTGTCACAGTCCCTAGGCTTCACAGAAAAAAAGTTGAGTCTCAGACTCTCTATTTCCTCAGCGAGGCCTGAGCACATCTAGCCCTGCCATCTACACCCAGACATGTTGGGGCTGGGTGCCTGCTGAGTGAACTGAGGCTGCAGGATTCTGCCCAACATGAGATAACACCAAACACATGCTGCTATAGAGGTGTATATTCTCATCTAGCCTAGAAATGATCCTTCTAATTCTACATTACCTTAAAAATCTTTCTATGGTAGATGTGCCTTCACCCTCACCTAGCCTAGAAATTCAAATTCTACATCTTCACATATCTGTCTATGGTAAGTCAGCTCCACCCTCACCCACTCTAGAAACCATCCCTCAAAATTCGGCAACATCCATAGGAAATCTTCTAGGATAGGTGCACCTTCACCCTCATCCTTCGTAGAAATGATCCTTCAAATTCTACATCTTTACAAAACCTTCTACCATCCTTTCTTAGCCTAGAATAACAGCATCAGCAGCCCAATGCTAGATGACCCTACAAATTGTACAGCGTCTTTACAACGAATGAATATTAAAGGAGACTTGGACAGCAGAATCTATACTTTACTAACAATCAATCTCTCATTCATATGAAAACATGATTTTCTTTTTTTTTCTTGCAAATCCCTGCCATTACTACGGTAGGAGGGCCCCTCTGTAGGAATGTTCAGAATCTAGCAGTTGTAAGTAGTTGTATTAACCCTTTGAGGGGTCTTTGCCTCCAGCTTCCTGCTCCATTGTTTTTATGATGCACCAATGAAGCACTGGTAAGTAGCTCAACAATCATGCATTGGGCCTTATGCCTACGCTGCTGGAGTGTATCAACCCAATCAGGAATGCATCATGCCTATCGGAGTGCGTGAGTGAGTGAGTATTAGATGTTTAACGCCATTTCGACAACTGAGGTCATATTCATGGCGACATGCCTATCAGTCAGCATGATGCACCAATAAAGTGTTTCATTGTTGCATCATGCTGAACCTCTTCTATTGTACGCTGTAGGTATCGTTCCACTATTGATGATGACGTCACTTCCGGTAATACACCAGATGTACGGATTTAGGACTTGGAGGGCAGTGATTGGTCTATATTAGAGTTTAAAATCATTGCAAACTTTTAAATAAAGCATAGATAAAACGTTTAACGTGTTGTGATTCAGAATATATGGAGTACAAGGGACAGCTCCTTTGTCTAGGATCCCAAAATATTTATTTAAAAAAAGGTCGGAAATAATCATTTATTGTGTGCAGAATAGGCCAAAATGGGGATGGGTTCAAACATCTGCTCGTACAGAAAAACTGGGTTGGTGAACAACGTCTGGATCTGGCACCCAGAGAGGGGGAAAGTGTGCCTCTCCATGATTTTGAGTGATTTTGAGTGTTTGAAAGGTGAAATTCCACTTTTACGGGTGCATGAGTTACATTAAATTACAGTGCAGAATGTTTTAAGGTATCGTTCCACTATTGATGATGATGTCACTTCCGGTAATACACCGAGATGTATGGATTTAGGACTTGGAGGGCTGTGATTGGTCTATATTAGAGTTCAAAATCATTGCAAACCTATAGATAAAGCATAGATAAAATGTTTAACCTGTTGTGATTCAGAATATATGGAGTACAAGGGACAGCTCCTTTGTCTAGGATCCCGAAATATCTATTTAAAAAAAGGTTGGAAATACTAATTTTGTGCAGAATAGGCCAAAATGGGGATGGGTTCAAACATATGCTTGTACAGAAAAACTGGGTTGGTGAACGACGTCTGGATCTGCCACCCAGAGAGGGGGAAAATGTGCCTCTTCATGATTTGGAGTGTTTGAAAGGTGAAATTCCACTTTTACGGGTGCATGAGTTACATTAAATCATAGTGCAGAATGTTTTGGTGGTCCAATACCTGTATCAACCCAATGGGGATGACCAGATGTATGAATGTAGTCATTCACCAGGGCTACATTGATGCATCATGGGTAAGGAGGATTCGGGATTGAGAGGGATTCTCAATTATCAGCCAATGAAATAACCCCAACTATTCACTGCAGGCATCCCAGGGGGCAGGGGGTATCAAACTGATAACTGTTATCAGTGATAACCACTGGTAACCAGCTTCAGCAATACCTGCACCCCTTGGACAATCCGCTACCTTGGTATAAAATGCAGTCCTTAGGGGTTTAGTACTTCCCCAGACCAGACCTACCAGACCCCATCTTTCACCATAGGCGGGGTGCCCAGCAGGGCAATTGGCTGTCTGCTGAAGAGGTTGGGGGGAGGCCCCGAAGTATGCCTCTCAGGATTTCCTAAATACTCAGGGCAAAAGGTACCTTCAGTTCGTATCAGCGTCTGCTCAGTACAAGTTAAACACCCTACTTACAAATCCCAAATGTTTGCTACATATTCTCATAGTATTAGTGGACAGTGCATTAGTTTGAGAGAATTAGAAGACATTCATTGCCATGCCAATTACGAGAGGGCATCTCCTGTATTGCAGATTTGCGAGACCCCCTTTGAGGCCCCTAAGTCTCAAAGGTTCTATCCATAAAACATATGTGACCACCTGAAGTCTCTAACCAACAATAGAAATTCCTACCAAGCTAGCACAACTTGTGCACATTACGTCACTTTTACGTGAAGACTCATCAAATTTACGTACGAAAGACGTCATTTGGATGAGTGGTGCTAGCAGGATATCCCTCATTCCTCCTTTGAGCGAGTGGTCCTGCTTCTGCCTGATGCCTATTTTGCACATTACCAGCATACTTCATGCAAGGCCACCCCTGGGAACCATAACTATGCAGAAAAGCGGTCTCATTGCTGCACTCCCATGAGTCTCTAGCACACGAATACACACGAACACAACAACTCGGTGATGTATTCCAGACAAACTGTACCAGGATAAACCATTGAAAGGAGACCATCTCTAAAGTCAGTGTGACGTCATTCTACTTCCGGCCAGGTACAAATCCCAAGAAGAGACCCAGATGCGATATTGACAACATCTCAGCTAGCCATTTCTCAAACACTACGATCCTAGCCTCCCTACGACGTATTGAACACCCCCAACGATCCAGTCCAATCATTGTGAGGGGCAGTGGGTGAACTGTTATTACCTATGACCCCCATACAGAGGCATGCCTTTCCCCTTTATAAGTGCACCATTCATTGTGATTGACCCAGCTGTAACCAAGAATTGCCTTCTGATCCAGGTCAGGTTGGTACGATTTGGGAGTGGCTGAAACTTAGCTTCTAAGAAATGGCTTCCTGAGACCTCCGATACATACACACCATTAGTACTTCTAGTATCTAGACAGACGTAGTATGATCCTATTTCTGACATTTCTGTTTAGCAGTAGGACCTATAAATACCTATAGTATACCCCTTTCTGACATAGCTAACATCTTTGACAACAGAAGGCATTACTTTACCTGACACTCTCATGACGCTGGATGTAAATCTTCTGTAGTAGACCTTCGTGTGGTGAGACGAGGTCCTTCTTCAGTTCTAGCGCCACGTGTTGGGGGAGTACACTCAGTAACAGCCGCTCCTGGAGGATAGAGTAATTAAAATACCTTTACAAGAGAATAAATCAGGTATTTTACTCCCTAAAGGGCTGTCCACTGCTGTCGTTTGGGCAAATCTTTGCTAATCCATGATATTTGTATATGGCAAATGTATAGAATGAATCATTGGGTTAAAGCACTAGTTCCACAGGCGGACATTGGTCCTAATCCAACAATTTGTGATATTGCAAAATTATAGATAAAATCGGTTGGATAAGCAAAAACTCACTTGACTGACAACAGTGTAACAAGCACTTAAACACTGGTTCCATCGGTCGGGTGAATTTTTGCTAATCTGACAATTTAAGATATTGCAAAAATATAGAAGAAAATCGGACGAATTTACAACATTTTGCCTGATCGACGGCAGTGGAACCCGCGCCTAGAGCCATCATTTGGGGGAAAATCTTTGATAAACTGATTATTATTTTATAAGGCAAAGGTATAAAATTAAATTGTCCGATTAGTGAAAATCTACCTGGCCAACGCCAGTGGGATGAGCCCTTTAGAAACATTGATATTGGCTATTTCTCAGAAAGATACATGCACTTACTAGACTTATGATGGAGAAACTGAACTTTCCACCATTGGAAAGGGAATTCCTTTCTTCTCACCCATACTAAGCTGATAACGTATGATCTTATTACCTTTCTTTCAGATCTAAGTGATCATTAAGAGATATGGACTAGATCTAATTTTACTAAGTGGAGCTATCTTTTGAAGCGTGACCTCTTGGATATGTAGCAAAGAAGTATAATTTTGATATTTGTTTAGTATATAATCCTTCCTTACCAGTTTCTGGTTTTCATCCTCCATCTCTAGGCGTGCTGCTATACAGCTACGTGTGTCGGTAAACGCCTTCCGCTGCGCATGCTCAGTGCGGTCATGGATGTAGACGCCAGCTATGTTCACTGTCACAAAGATGATGATGTTACCCGTGATCTGAAATGTATAGATAAAGATTACATGTTAGTGTTATGTATCTTCAGTTTGTCAGACACATTAGAGAGGTTAAGATAGCTACGTGTACGGCTACGCGTACGTGTAACGCCATAGGTCACGTGGGGGGTATCCCAAGCTAGCAGTACAGAACCTTTAGGCTAGGCGTTTTGGACGTGTAGAGGGTGTTCTACTGGTACTGCTCAGTACGTGTAGGGGGAATGCATATAAATAGAAAATAAAGGCAAATATGAATGATATGACAGAGTCTATTTGTTACAAAAGGTACTAAGGTGCATGTGCTATATGCATATTGTTTGTTGGATAAACATAATCATGTGCAATTAAGCCCTTATTGAGTGCCCTTTCCCTCACTCAGCTGGGACCATGCAGATCAGCCATATAATAGTCTGACAGTGTAAACTGTCTTAACTACTGTACCTGTACCTGTACTGGAACGTGTACTTGTAGCCCTTGCCGTAGCAGTACAGGTACACGTTACTGAATCTTAACCTCTCTAATAGAGAGACAATATCTCATATAAGGCCAAAAAAAATAAAGGTGTGTTTCCAGTAACATGACTTGAAAAGGTAGGGTCGGTAGGTCGGAAACTTTTTCTAATTCTTTTTTTTTACATTTATATAGGAAATGTTATGGCACATATCAATGGATGTATTAAATTCTTTGATTTCATTGTAGAATAATGATGGGAAAATGACACCTGTGAGAGAGGGGAAAAACACAAAAGGGATACAAGAAAAATCCTCAAAAATTAATGAAAGATTTCTTTAAAATATGAAAAAATGAGACAAAATTCTTCAAAATAAAAAAAAAGAAGTTTTATGTCCATGTTTTGCTAGGGTTGGTCGGGTTACTGGAAACAAACCTTTTTTTTTATTCGGCCTAACTGTATATACATATTAAAGATGAAGAATTCATGTGATGAAGGAAAAATACCTTATGGGTCATCAGGAAATGATCCTTCATTAGATTATCAACAAAACCTATATAGCGTAGCTACATTAAATCTATCAACAAAAGTAGGCCCCGGTCATAAGCTGGGTGTAGAGTTTAAGGAAAAATTATAAGCCGGTTTTGGGAACTTTTTTGAAGGTTTTCCCTATAATCTATGGTAAAAAAAACTCAGTCAAAAGCCAGGGGGAGACTTTGGAGAATATTTTTTGAAGTCGTTTATTGGGCAAGAAACAGTTACAAAAATGTAATTGTTTTACCTAGCTCCTACGCATTGTAGTGCTTACGCTAAGACCCCTAAAAAATCTTATACCCTATACATAGCATTTATATAAAACTAGCAGTCACATGTCATAGTTTCCTGTAACACAATATACAGAGGTTAGGTTGATTGACCACTCTTAGTACCATGATCTGTTATATATCATGGGATGTGATGTTAATGAGATAAAATGAGATAGTCAGTACAATATCACAGTTCAGAGTCTACCTGACAATATTTATATAAAACAATTAGGATATACCTTTTCACACTATTTTTAAAAGTTAACAGGTCATCAATTTGTGTAAATTCAGGTTTTAATTGATTCCACCTATTGATAGCTCTATAGCAAGCACTTCTCAGTACTACTGGTTTTACGCTATGGGGGACAATAAGTCTTTTTCCCTGATGAAATCTTGTGGCTATCTCTCTTCTATCAACTAAGTTGGCATCTCTTGTCAACATAAAACCATATGATAACAAATGGAGGTCCCTTCTGATACAGAGATCCCAGCAATTACTCCGATCCTGTATCTGCTTAGTAGTCATAATAGGGTTTTCCTCTAATTTTACTTTATAAACCATTCTTAAGGCTCTATTTTGTAACAGTTATAATTCCCTATTCTCCCCTCTATAGTCCCTATCCCAGATAAACCAGTTTTGGTCAAAGTTAAGAAAAAAAAGTCCGGTTATGACAATGGTATTACGGTAAATATTGTAGCTACATTAGATCTATCAACAAGATATTGTAGCCATAATTCAAGCTACAGACATCCATATAAGACATATGCCTATTTCACACCGATACTGAGAACGACAGCTTTTTTTTTCAAAAGCATTAGGAATGCCATTCTCTATATAGGGGTGCAACCCCTTGCTCACCGCCTTGTTCTTATATGTGAAGTCATCAAAATAGTACAGGATAACATGAAATAGATCAAGACTTATAATATTATTTGAATTTCCCCGAACTGAATATATCCACTCGAAGCCACCTCGTAGAATACAGGTCGAGGCTAACTCGGGAAGAAACACTTAGTGTTGGAGGAATCCTCGTGAACATTTGTCTACCAGTAGATCTGCTCTACGGTATTTCTACTAACTCATTGCAGATTGGCAAATCAATAGATCATATTTTCAGATCACTGAACTTATACAATGTAAATCAGCCATATGTACATGTATATATGCTGCTCGTCTGTTTGTTGGTTACACCATAAGCTGATGTTCTGATTAATGGATGTGATTATCAGGTGCAATGCAGATTAATACGAGTGTAATTGAAGTTTTTTGACAGCAGGAACCAAAATTAATCACTTGTACATCAGGGTTGCATTGAAACACTAAGAGGAGCTTTAGGCACTTGGATATTTCCATATTCATATGAGGTAACTCTATTCTGCAATGGACTGATTTATAGTTCAATTCACCAACCAACCTACTAACTGCGATTCATGTATATGTATGTATAGTCCTGGATAGTTAGAAACAAATCAAAATTATTCTCATTAAAGGGCATATCGGTCCTCTGGTAGTATACCTACTAGGGAAATGTTAAAAGGTGAGGCTCCACTACGCGACTTTTGTACAGAATCGCAGCTATTCTCACAAACACAGACTATAAAGTAGTGTTTGTTATCATTGCAAGGTACAAATTGTATGTTGTGGAGCTATTTGTTTATCTGGGGATGTGAATGTCTGTGATCTCAGGCATGCTTGTGTTGTTAAAATTATAAATTGATATTATGTAGATATTGCAACCTTTCACATTCTGAAGTCTCCACAATTTGATATCAGGTACAGGTTTGATTTTCACAGGACTGGTTGTTGTTGGACTGCTTTATTGTTATTTATTATGGTACTGTGTTATTGTTTATACAGCAGAAGGGCACCTAGCCTTACCTGATCAGTATGACATCTCAGTCACAGGTTTGAAGTAGATATAAAAAGACCTATAGGTAAAAACAATCCCTGTGATTACAAGTGACCCCTCAAATCTGATGTTTACAACTTTAGATCTCATGTTTACAGTTTAGGACTGTCAACAGCCTATTCCTTAGACACTTACACATGAGAATGTTCCAAAAGATCGCGTAGTGGAACCTCCACTAAAGGGTATCCAAATAAACATGCCGATAGGTGAGGCTCCACTACGCGATTTTTGCTGAAAATCGAAGCTATTCTCACAAAAGCAGACACAAACACAGATTATAGAGTGGTATTTGTTATTATTTCAAGGTGTAAATAGAAGATTGAGAGAGCTTTCTGTTTATGTGGGGAAGGCTTTGTGTACAATCTCAGGCACATTTATGTTGCCAAAAGATGTTTTTGTTTACTATATCAAGTTGACCTAATGTAAATATTGCAGACTTTCACATTGATGACTCTCTGCAACTCAATATCAGACAGGTTTGATTTTTAAAGTACATGACCCTGTGATCTGTGTGACTGCTGTGTTGTTTTTTATATTTTGCTGTGTTGATGTTTATATATTGAACTCCCACCCAATCACAGAGTTTGTGCAGGTGCAGGTTAGTTGGTCAATATGGCACACAAGGAGAGAGATCACCTATAAAATAACCCCTGAAATCTCATGTTTACAATTTTGAATCTCATGTTTACAATATAGGAATGTCAACACCCTATACCTTAGGCACTATAGGGATAAAATTAGGGGAGACTGTACCAAAAGATCGCGTAGTGGAGCCTCACCTGATGATATATTCTGATCATCAAAATATGCTTGATTCCCATGCCATAATGCTGCTTAAAGGAGAGTAAATCTAAACAGTATATATTTACTCCATTATCTTTCATCATCAATGCAATGGTTCTAGTTCCTGATTTGGGCATGTTCAAATCCAAGCTTGCAATCTTGCCCTAAAAAGAATTCCTTTGGGCCAGAACATGCTTCACGGGGTCCCTTTGATCGGGCTCCGAAGTAAGGTTACTTCTGGGACTGAGAACTGTGTTTAATAGATATACACTAAATACCTTCCCATCTTCAACTAATATTACCCTGAAGGAATCCAGAAGCAGAACACATGAATACGATTAAAACTCAACGCTTCAGTAAATATACAAATTTAATAAACCCCTGTATAACCATAAACACCGATAACCTGGGGACTTTATACATTATTCATAGTCTCTTTATTACAGGCATGTCAGAGCTCTGGTCGTATTAATCCAATAAATGAAGAAACAACATCTTCTAATGCCTTCTTCATAACAACAACCGGAACTATAGGAGACAGAAGGGACCAGATGGATTAACCCTTGAAGGGCAGCAATATTCCTCAAGGCTCATGTTGTTTTAATATGGGTAGAATGATAAGCCACTGTACAACTGCTGAGCGATTTCCTACATTTACTGGAGCATTTGGCGGACTGTTTTGGAACATTACTGTTGCAAGGCCAGGATAAGGCATGGTTGTAGCACTGGTGACCTGCTAGGACCAGATATCCATGATGCCTAACGCTCTAAGGGCCTCGAATGCATTATTCAAATTGATTGTCATGATGTAACAATGAAACCCTGGTGAGTAATGCGCCACGGCTGCATTCATACATCATGCCAACCATACAATGGTTGATACACTTCTGGAGAATCGACACGATGCTCCAATGAAGTACTGGCGGGTCTGCGCGCCAGCACTTCATTGGTGCATCATGACGAGTGATGGGCATGAAGCACTCCTGCATTTATAAGCGATTCGGAAAGGATCAAACGATAGATGTGGCAAATGGCCATGGAAAATGAAGGGAAATGATAAAACACAAGACAGCCTTTAAAGGGTTTAGATGAACCAGTAAAAACGCCATCATAGAGGCACTTTTTGTTCTCCTATTACAGCCTTTGAATCAAAGCAGTAGTGTCCTTTCATGCCGACCATCTTTCTTCTTCATGGTACCAGCACAAAAAGAAAGAAAAACCCCAGGAAATAGAGAATTAATAAAAGTGGGCAATTCTAGGTAGCACTCATTAACCCTTTAAAGGCTGCATGCTACCTTATTTGTCAGCTTGATGCACTGATACACTGCTGGTGTGTAACTCACCAGCACTGCAATAGTGCATCATGCCACCCTATGGGAGGGCCTCAGTTCAGTCAAGACAGCACAATGTATGAATACAGCATTGTTGGGTTGGTCAACGGTGCGGCATTCACACATCTTGCCAACCTTACAGGGTCTGGGAAGTAGCAAGGAATTCAGTCATTCTAGTAAAATCTTGATATAACTTAATTACAAAAAGTCAGGATTAGCTTTTCATATAAAGTGGAAACATGTTCTGGGCCCGCAGATTTAGATATGGGCCCATGGATTTCTAAAGCTGTGGACCCGGGTGGCCCATGGCTCAAAAAGTTAGTGTCTACCCCTGCAGAGGGTTAGCATGAAGCACCAATGGGCATGATGCACTCCTGCATTAACAACCCACAAAGCGCTAACCATAGGCTGAACTATCTCCAGCCTCATATTCACTCTATCCTGATGCCCTTATGAAGTGCTAGCGAGTCACTCATCTCCACTGCATTGGTGTATCGTGCCAACCCTACGGAAGTTACCCAACTACGTATGGTTTTTGATAATGCATGAATACAACACCACATTCTTGCATCAGAATCAGCCTTTGGCATAATCCATGGTGATTATTCAGGAGTGCATCATGCCCATTGGTCCTCATAATGCATTGATGCCAGCACTTCCTTGCAGCATCATGATGACCCTCTGGGTGTATGTAAACCCACATGGTCATCATGATGCTTAAATGCAGCCCTGCAAGTCACTCTCCAGGGCTGCATTCATGCATCATGAAAACCAATGATGCATTAATACATAAGCGGCCCTTAAAGGGTTTAAAGGGTAAAAAATATAAAGAGGCAGACCAGCTTCACATACTTCTGGCACCTACAAAAACTGGAGGTGCTGCTGGGGGAGGAGTGTTCTTTTTCATCTTTGGAATCCTCTCCTATGATGAGGAAAACAAGAAAATGGTAAAAAGAGGGCAGGGAAAGAGGCAGACTGCTTAAGAAGTATTTCCATCATAGTGATGTATGTACTCTGCACAAGGCTACTACAGACATTGCTTGGGGTAGATTCACCACGAGTTGGACACCTACTGTAAACACCGGAATATCAGCCGTAGCTCAATCAAAGGCCATTTCCCGCGCCACTTCAGTTGACTATTACGGCTAATGGGGTTTTTACAGTGAAGAACAGTCCATAATCAATCATCGCTGATAATGGAATTACTGTGTAGGTAAATTCCTCTAACTGAGTCTAATTCCCTGGCCTAACTATAGTATATCACTTGAACCCTGAAGCATTCGGGTGTCACCAATCATGGAACCAGCTCGCCGACTTTTTGTATCACTGCCTAATTCAAAGAAGTCAATTCCATTAGAGTATAAAGTGGGAAGTTAGTTCTAAGGGTGGGGAAGTCCAGGAAACTGGAAGGTGAATTAGGTACAGTGACAATCCAATTCCCAAGCTTTGCAAAACTCCCTCCAGCTGCCTACAGATTTCAATGGACGTATACCTCCGTCTATTTTATCATCCACTAGCTTGGGTGGGACAGTTTGATTTTAGGTTAAATCCATTTATCCACACAAGTGGCTTATGGTACAATTTAGGGAGACCTATCTGAGAGGCTCTTGTATGATTTAGAAGTAAAGTTTAATGGCCCTTGGACGAGTGATAGTTGGTCATGAAAAGTGGGCATTTAATTACCTACTTTGGTAAAGACTGACATTTTTGAGTATGATCTGAGTTTCCCACAGTTAAAGATCGTATCCCAGCTAAAATTTCATTATTTTTCAGTCTTACCATATTTACAAGGGGTGACACAACCTAAAACTATTCCCAAACTTTTGAAAAGATTTTCAGCATTTCTCAGGTTGAAATATGCACATGTATAGCCAAAATCTTTACTGTAGGTCGACAGTAAACCACTGGATAACATACCAAGTGTTTAATACTTCATGGATGAGTGGTCAACCATGTAGACTGGATACCTAATGGCCCATTAGTGGCACCTTGTGGCTAAGTTATGCACTTTATAATCTCAAATTGCATTTGAAACCAAATGTTAACATTATTATATATGCTTGTCTTAGGTTCCAAAGGGCTAACTAAGATGATAAGGCATAAAATGCAAGTTTTTGCAGTTTTTAACAACACATATAGGCAGTTAGCAATGTTTGATTTACACCTGTCATTATAGGGGCCAGCTGGTGGTGCCCTCTTCAGTTATAGTAAATACCTGCCCCTGAACTAGTCAGAAAGTTTCCTGCCATAGAATAGTGGTATTGCATATTCAGGTGTCCTCTGTTTGCATATATAGGGAGCATATATGTCAACATGATATACACCATTAATCTGGGAAAGAAGTAACATTGACCACAGTATAGTTCTTTAATAACTTTCCATTAGGTCGTTTTTAGTTGAAATTGCATCTTTAAATCATAATCAATTGGTTAAACCTGTCAGAGCTTGTGACGGCCATGGACCTCTCGGTGGAACTGAATTGGCCAAGGGGATTGGACCATCTGCAGCCATGCTATGATCAAGGTTAGGTAAACATATATACATTTTGAGTGGAAGTGTCCCTTCAGCCTGCAGACATCTGGAGCCTGACTGCCTCCCACACCCAGCAGCAGTTATAACCATTCTGATAGAGACAGAGAGGCAATATAGAGGACGTCTCTGAGAGGTTGGAGTCCCCACCAAAGGCATCACAACTCTTGCACCACAAGTTTGGTAAAGACCCAATTTCAGTACCACATTTTATGCCCTGGTGTCTCAAAATGGCCATGTGTGCTTAGAGATGTAATCTCACTGACACTTTCTCTCGTATCAGAATGCACCTTAGCAACCCATCCTCAGGGTTGGTAAAAACAAGCCCTACACAGTATGGCTAGTGTAGGCCCCATATCTTCAGAGGTATTCAAAGACATCATCTGAACCCTCTGATGGGTTTCCTGAGGATATATGTCTTATACAACACTCTGCTGGTGGTTACTATACCATCTCTGTGTAGAAAATAGTCGGTTTAATGTTCATGCACCGGTCTCTTGCTCATATCTATAACAGTGCTAGTATGTCATTGTTAGCCATGTCTAGAATAATGTCTGGACTTGTACGTTGTACTTAATACACCATCTACCAAAAGAAATTTAAAAAAAAGAAAAAAAAGAAAGACATCAATTCCCTTTTCCTATCTTAAAATGCAAGTGTAGTGGTTCGTCTCGTTAAGTTAGATTAAATCATAACGAAGAGAGAGAAAAGTTTCCGGGTAGGCAACCGAGCTTTTATTTCAGAGCTTGCGTTACATACGATCACAGCCTCAGAGGACTACATGCTGCTAGTGCATTCGGTTACCCTTTCGGGTAACAACCTGGTTGAGCAGTGGGTAAACCACTACTGAGGAACCTAGGGCTAGGACCAGCCTTATATAGGGGAAAAGCCCGCGAAACTCAGACCGGCCACGTGACGTGTGGCGGACGAGTGGTAGGCCCCCTGGTGTAGTGGATACGAACCCAGAGGCAGGTGCTGCCACCTGCCATCCGGATTCCCCCACCACACCCGAAGGACCTAGGTCTGAGTCTCACGGGTGCATGAACGTTAAAGTGTAAAATACCATACCCCTACACTGCCCCCCTTAGACAATAACTTGGGGGTAATTAAACCGCAGTGTATTAATAACCTAGTAAGTGATTGTTTACAATACTAAAAAGGGGTATTAATTACACTTGCTCGATGTGAAATAGGCTATAGTATAAGACTATCCTATTTCTGAAAAATTATACAATAATAGCATCGAGTGTCGTTCATGTTATTTCCATCACTAGCTTATAACAACCATAAATGATAAATATACAATTATCACAGATTTATAGTAACGTTTTGACAACAGTAGGGTCCTGAAAAGGACCGGTGGTTGTTAACAATGATCGTATTATGGTTATTGAACCCGGAAAAAAAATTTTCGACTTTTTAAATTAACAGCTCTGTCTACTTTACAGAGTGAATTAAATATTAATGATCAGATATGGACAATTAATCTGATACTATATGAACACAATTAGGTATTAACCTGAGTAATACAATACTAAGTTTAGAGAAATCCGTTGGACCTTCTCTTATTTTATAGAAAAATATTTATACTTTTGAGACGCAGCTCAGTTTATACCTTAGTGTTTTATATTTACAAGTTACAGAAGAATTATAGTCTCTTAATATATTGAGACCAGGAATGACCTATATAGACAGTTATAGGTCTAGGATTACCTTAAATAACTTTTAGGATTCGCAGGTCCAGTATATTTTTAGGTACCCTTATATAATAATATATCTTTATAAAAGATATTATATAGTTATAAATACAATTTTACATACAATATAATAATATCAACAAAGTTACTTGTTTTCATGATTGGAGGATGTAACAGGAGTCGGATGCTGCTGATGGCTTGGTATGGGCGAGCTGAACCCTGATGCCTGAAGTGCTATAGTAAAACTTGTTGGTGGGTGTAGCTAAACCCTGATGCCTGTAGTGCTAGCTAACTGGAGGTTATAGTAAATCCAGTTGTAGACTGTTGATGGACTCTATGGGCGTAGCTAAACCCTGATGCCTGTAGTGCTAGCTAACTGGAGGTAATAGTAGATCCAGTTGTAGACTGTTGATGGACTCTATGGGCGTAGCTAAACCCTGATGCCTGTAGTGCTAGCTCACAAATAGTAGTGGTGTAGTAGTAAATCCGGTTTGTAGTTCAAAAGTCCATATTAGTGTAAATTGTCCATGATTTTATAATAGGCACAGTCATTACATTGTGGCACAGTACAATTATGGTGTTTACAGCATTCGTACTCCTCCTCCAGAGTGACTTGTTTGTTTTCTCCTTCTGTTTTCAGTTTCCGGATTAGGGTACAGTTTGGTACCCGAATCAATACGGGTTGGATAAAAAAATGGTTTCTTATCCAACAATGCATGGGTAATAGAACCCCGGGACACACAATTATGTCCGATCTTCATGCAACAGTTTTTTACTGTTCCATGTTCTCCTCGGGTGGCTGGTTTGGACCCGGTTGTTGAGCCAGTGGCTGAACAGGGGGGTTCATACCAGTTCCATCCGTAGGTGCCAATGCGGGGACAGCAGGTGTAAGTTTCACCTTTTGGCGTGCTTCGAACAGCTTCAAAGCATGCTCAGGTGTACCGTCCCAGTTATCCATGATAACTCCGAAGACCTTGAAGAACTTTTGCTGGTTCTTCATGTTCGTTGCTCGTTCTAGGTCGAGCATCTGAGAAGCTGTTTCCTTCTCGGATAGGGCCTCCTGCCGCAGATTAGCAGCTTCCTGCTTATCTTTGGCAACATCCGCTTTGATCTGAGTCGAGATTCGGTTGATCTCTGACTTCTGGATCGCGTCAATACACTGGAGAGTGCTCGACACGGTCCGACGATACATGTCCAGGTGGAGGTTTTCCAGATGGTGCTGTAGCGTCTCAAATTGTTTGCTCTGGATATTGCAAGACAATTTGTCCTCCTTCTTGAAGAAGGTCTCCACTGTCTGGATCAGCTTAGGCCGATGAACCACAGCACCAGGTGGGGGTACCTGACCCTGAGGCTTCGGCTGTGCTCCAGACCCACTCGCAGTGACAGCTACCTGCGTGTGCGAAGAAGCAACCGCAGTAGTAACCGCACTAGCAGTGGTCGAAGAAGGGCCTTGAGTTGGTAATCCCTGAACCAGGGGCAACCGTGACAATTCCCTTCTAAGGTCTTTGGCCGTCAATAATGGTGCGGGTGGACGTTGTCTCACCACAGCACTCATTGTAGGTCGGGGAGCTTGACCTCCTACTGTCGGCAGTTCCTGCTTGACCCTCCCGTACTGATCAAAGATTTGCATCTCTGGTCCGGGTGGGCCCATAGCAGGGTACTGCTTCGGGTCTTTGACATTCAAAGGCGCGTGTTTCCGGGCGGACTGGCCACTCGGTCCACTGACACCAAAGAATGTCGGGTTCTGTGCACCTCGTGGAGTTGGTGCTCGCCCATAATGGGAAGGAGTTCCAGTAGGAGATGGAAGATGTGGCTTCTTCCTTCCCCCATTTGTCTGTCTCTCCAGCGCCTCCAGTGGTGACCTGGCTCGGCTTGGAGATTCAGACGCCTGTCTCTTCCTATCTGCTACAGAGGGTCCCTGGCGGTAATCCCTGCGGCTTCGGACCTGTTCTCCGGATGGAGTTACATAAGCCCCACCACGACGGCGGGCCTTGTTGCTTCTCCATTCGTTTAACAGATCGTACTCCTCCTGAGCGTACTCTAGTTTGCCGGACCCGGGAGTCTGGGCAAACCGAGCCTTTAGTTTCTGGTTAGTACCAGGAACCGTAGGCGCAAACTGCTTCGTACTCGGTGTGAGGGAAGCCAACTTCTCTGCATTGAGGCCCCTAAGGTTGCCATAGAGTTCGGAGTGAATTTTCATCACCCGATCTATGGCTGCCTCCAGGCCCTCTCCATGCGAAGTCACATAGTGCCGGACCATGTCTCCGCGTCGGGGGGTGACACATCCTGTGCATTTAGCACATTTCTTGCCAACCTCTCGGTCGCAGACATATTCCGGCCTCTGGTGCATATGAACCTCCACGAGATGACGAAGGAACGCGTCTTTCTCGATGAAGAATTCAACCTCACCCTCACTTTGAGTACAACGTTGGAAGGGACAATCCTTACGATCCTCCCCGTAGTACTCATCTAGAGCAAACTTGAGCTTGCCCTTCTGGTCATAATTGTACAGACCATTGGGCGAATTCTTAACGAATTCCCAATAGATCCAGTACATATTGGCCGGCTTTCTATCAGAGAGCTTCTTGCGAAGCCACTCCTCCATATCTTCCTGCCTCTCACAGGTGATCCGAGGGGGCAGTCTCCATACGGATTTACTCCCCTTCAGGTGTCCCCTGTGTAGAGGAATGAAGTCGGCAAAGTTGCTATTGGCGTTAGCCCAGATAGCAGCCTCTTGCTCGTCAGTCGGAGTGACATCCACAACTGGGTCAACCGGCTCCTCTCCCTCTGGGTCGGATGGTACATCCACAGGTTGCACAACGGGTTGTTGACCCGCGAGGACCTGGGCTGCAGCATCTTGAGCGTCTCCACTCAAATCGGCCATTACGTCGTGTAGCTTGACGATTGGCACACCGAGCTCAACTTTTACGGTTGGGACAGCCGGTTCAGCTTCTGTATTATCAGCTTGAACGTCTACCTCGATAGGTTCAGGTTTGCGTTGGTCAACCTTCTTCTTATTCCTTCTGCGGGATCTGCCGTTAGTAGAAGTGCCAGGCTCGGATGCGTCCGTCTCATTGCCGGAGACATCCGAAGCCTTAGCGCCCTTCTTATTGGCCGAGCGTGGAGACACCCGACGGGTTCGGGTACTGTCGTCCACACTCGTGCTGGTAGAGGGTTCGGTTCCTGACCGCTTCCCTTTACCCTTACCTTTGGTGGGGGTTGTTTTACCCTTTCCACCAGCTACTTTCTCCTTTACTTGCTCAGTCTTCGTAGGGGTAGACTGAGCAGTTTTAAGGGAAACATCTGCATCAGGTAGGGCCTTCTCAGGTACTACTGCTGCGCCTCCCAAGGTAGGAGCTTCAGCAGGAGACATGAGACGGTCCATCCGATCGGCCATCTTGGCTGTTACTTGCACAGGTGCTGGTCCGGGTACTAACTCCGGATGCGCCAGTGCATACTGTCTCTCCAATAGACGTACTACGAGGTCTTGTATTACCCCGAGTCTGTCTAGTGGAGACACACCAATACGGGCCTCTTCTGCCTCAATGGTTTGAGACGTAATAGGGACCCCTGGACAGTAATCCACAACAGCGTTACCTGCTGCTTCATACTCATCCGCTGTGCTTAACAGTAGGATCTGGTCTCTGTCTATGTATCTAGAGACCTCATCTGCCTTGACACCGGTGTAACCCGTTTTGTCAGACACATAGGAAGGCCTATAAGAGGTATTCCTTCGGAAAGCCATTTCTGCGTCCCAGACGGCTTTACGAAACCATAAGTGGACTACCAATCCTTTGGCCATCTGATGGTAATCCATCAACCAGGACTCCGGAAAGGTATTAGCCCACTGCGGATGAGCACATTCCCAGATTGCGTTGACAACACGCTCGTCAACCTCTCTGGGCGTCCCATAACAGGTGGGTATCAGCATTTCCTCGGAAATTGCTAACATCCGTCCGTCATATGGACCGGCTACATCATGCCATTCGGGACTGTCTGGGAAGGGCAGCTCTAGGTGCATTGGCCTGTCAACCGGAGAAGCAGGTCGCAAAGCACCGAATGAGGTACTCCCACCAAGACGGGGCGGCAGTTGAGGGGGAGGTGGCATCAGAGCCCTGTTAAGAGACTGGGCTCCTGCCGGTTCTCCACTCAAACCTTCGGATGGAGGGGCTACATAAGGCTCACCTACATCAATTTGTTGTTGAACGCCTCGGCGTTCAGGACTAACTTGTCTGGAGTTGTCGGATGCGTCGTAGAACGATTCTACGTCGCTATCGTCTACTCCAGAGAAGTACTGATCAACATTCATTTGTTGATCCATTTGATCACAATCAGCATCGTATTGCTGATCGTCGTATGTATAAGTGGGACTCTTGGGAGAACCACTTCCATACTCTGGCGGGGTGCTGGCACCGGCACCGCCGCCAAGACGGACGGCCTCTTCTGCCATCGACAGAAGTGGCTGTTCGGGGATAAAATATCCCAATCCACCGGATAAGCAGTGAGTACTGCTTACCCAGTGAAAGGCGGGTGCCTTTTAACGAGGGCACACCTCGGAATATGGCTGTCACGGGCTATCAGACTCCAACAAGAGTAAGACCACCCTCGGCCACGTCTTCTTCCTTCGCAGGAATAAGACAATATGGCGGGATACTCGAACTTGAATCGCTGCGCATGATCAAACCGGCGCCTCACGTGACCATTCGAAAATGGGTCAACAACTTTCCCGCGTGCCCTTAATTAGGTCACGCGCCCTTACATAAAAACAATACAATACCCGATCGGTCGTCCGTCCGTACTCAGGGTTCGACTATGACAATTCGCTAGGTATTCTGGAGTTTATGGATAGCATAAGCATATCCACCGGATTATCCGTCCAAAACCATGGGTTCATTGTCATAGGACCTTTTCCAGAGACTCTTGACCGGCTCAAATATACATTGAACTAGGTTACAACATATAACAGTACACAGTACAGGACAACACACTCGTTGTGTTAACAGGCTAGGTTACGGCAGTCTGTAGCAACCTTGGACTGCGTCTAAGAGGTTTTGAGGCCTCTTTTATTGACCTGGTATCCATAAGAGCCTTTTCCAAGGTCTTCTTAGCCTTAGAAGGAACTTTCCTCTTATTTTTACCTGCGCCTGCCGAGACTTTTTGTATCTTCCCCTGCTTTCCGGATGTTACGACAGGGGGCACCACCCTCTTCGGGTCTGCAACCTTCCGTGGCCGCCCGGGTCCTCGCTTTCGGGTCGGTACCACTTCGAGTTGCTTAACACGACTCTGTTCCATTACTTCCAATAGACCATCGCCGTACATTTCGGTGGAGGTATCCCTCCCCCTCCATGGGCGTAGTCTCGCTACATTTGACTTGTAACATTTACCAAGCTGTGATTTAATAATCACTGTGCAATCACTAATAACCTGAGTTATAGTGAAAGGTCCATCCCAATTACTGGCTAATTTCAGGTTAGCTAGAGGTTGGTGTAGACGCAGTACTCTATCCCCTAGATTAAAAAATCTAGCTTTTAGACCTGTGTCATAGCCAACTTTCTGCCAACGCGCAGTTTTCTGCAACTCGTCTCTAACCCTCTCATAGGCTTGTTTGAAATTATCCCGTAGGGATTCTACAAACATCACCTGGCAAGGGGCTTCCGGATTCATTCTTATTACGCCGAACACCAAATCGGCTGGCATAATCAAATCCTCTCCAAAAACGAGGAGATTAGGAGAACAGTTTGTGCTCGAATGCACAGTGCCATTATAGGCATGTACCACGAATTCACATTGTTCATCCCAATCATCCATCTGCTCATTTACCAGAGACTTCAATACTTGGATCAATGTCCTATTGAATCTCTCTACTTGTCCATCGCTCTGTGGTCTATAGGGATTAGTTCTTGTCTTGCAGATCGCCAGACAATTACACATCTCCTGCCACAGACTAGACTCAAATTCTCTGCCTTGGTCACTATGTAACATGAGTGGGACACCTAGGTGC
Source organism: Acholoe squamosa (assembly GCA_949317995.1). Lineage (NCBI taxonomy): Eukaryota > Metazoa > Annelida > Polychaeta > Phyllodocida > Polynoidae > Acholoe > Acholoe squamosa. The sequence goes on from OX439045.1 coordinate 68,931,347, forward strand.
AGCACCCACCCTTTTACAAAGGCCATAGCACAAGTAACAGCCTTATGATCCGGTAAAGGAAACACTCGGGTGTACTTGGTATAATAATCAGACACGACCATCATACACGTGTTGCCACTAGGAGTGGGGGGAATCCCACTAATAATGTCAACAGCTATTCTAGCAAACCTTACACCAAACAGTTCCTGGGATAATGGCAGCTTGCCTAACCCGGGTCCTGGTTTGTTCTTACAGCACTCGGGACAGGTCTCCACCCATCGGGTGAGATCTGTACTCATGCCGGGCCAATAGTATCGTCTGGTCAGACGTTCTAGAGACCGTTTCTTTCCAAAGTGCCCACTAGTTCTATGTCCATGACAGAAATACATAATATCTCGTCGCATAGCACTAGGTATGACAACTTGCAAGGTTTTGTTCCTATTAGAATGGTTCTTCCATCGAAACAGAATACCATCCCGGACTTTTAGCTCGGCCCATTGAGCTAAGAATCGTCTCATCTCTCTGTTCTCCAATGACACTACGGGTCTTGGGGGACAGATACCCTGATTAAGGAATTTAATCAAACGTGATGTGACTGCATCAGACTTCTGGAACTGCCTGATGGTCTCCAAGGACCAATTCAAGACATGTTCCGGATGGGTTTCGAATGGAACTCGAACCCCTGCCAACACAGCATTGTGTGCTCCACAATCAGTGCACTCAGCATTTGCACATTTCCTCACTGGGATTCTAGACAAAGCATCTGCATTCAAATGCTTTGCCCCGGCTCGGTGTTCAATCTGGCTGTGATTTAGACCGAATTCGGATAGGTGCGCTAACCAGCGACCTATCATCCCCTCTGCATCTTTGAAGTTCAATAACCATCTGAGGGAAGAGTGATCAGTCCGTAGAGTGAAATCACTCCCCCACAAAAAGTGCTTGAACTTCTTCGTATAGACCACCACAGCCAACAACTCACGTTTAGTGGTACAATAGTTTCTTTGAGATTTACTCAACGTGTTACTAGCGAAGGCTATAGGAACTTCGACCCCATCCTGGACCTGAGAAAGGGCGGCTCCTATGCTTTCATTACTAGCATCAGTATCTAGAATGAAATGATCATTCTCCGTGGGGTATCTCAACACAGGTGTGATAGCAAACAAATCCTTTATTTTCATAAAGGCCTCGTCTTGCTCGGGTCCCCAAGGGAATCGTTCCTTTCTGATCCCGGGTGTCCAGTGGGACAAACTCTGGATAGGAAAGGCAACCCTTGAATATCCTGGGATAAAGTCCCGGTAGTAGGAACAGAATCCGAGGAAGGACCTAACTTCTTTCGCATTCGTGGGTGCTTGCCAATTTGACACGGCATCCAGTTTCTCCGGATCGGCTTTAATCCCTTCATTCGAGATTATTCGCCCCAAGTAATTAATAGATCTTTTGAAAAGATCGCACTTCTTGGGTTTCAGCTTCAAACCATTAGTTATGATCCTTTCCAGGACCATACCTAAATTTTCCAAGCATTCTTCGTATGTCTTTCCAAAGACAATCACATCGTCTAGATAGACGAGACATTTCTTCCATAAAAGGTCACTTAATAAAGTTTCCATCATGGCTTCAAATGTCGCCGGTGCATTGCACAATCCAAACGGCATCACATTATACTGGAATAATCCAATATGACTGGAAAAGGCCGTCTTCTCCATATCTTTCGGATGCATACCCACTTGCCAGTACCCGGATTGTAAGTCTAGAGAGCAATACCATTGCTTACCTCCAAGGGAGTCTATAGTCTCATCGATCCGTGGTAAGGGATATGAATTCTTCTTGGTCATACCATTCAATTTCCGGTAATCTATGCAGAAACGGATGCTACCATCTTTCTTGGTCACCATGCACACAGGGCTAGACCAAGGACTGGTTGATGGAATTATTACATCCTGTTCAAGCATTTTAGCTATCTCCTCCTCAGCTACCCTTTTTTTGGCTAGTGGGAGTCTTCTATAAGGAATCTTAAAAGGTTCATTCTCACCAGTGTCAATCGTATGCAGTACTTTATCGGTACGCCCCAATTGTTCACTCGGTGCTGCAAAAGCTTTACGGTACTTGTACAACAAGTCAGTTAGAGCTTCACGTTGTTCATCACTTTCTACATGGCTTTCGGCTACTAGAGTGTCTAGTTCCGGGCTCCTTTTGGGTGAGGAAGGGGCTCCGGGTGCCGAAACATGTTTACAGTCTTCTATCAATTCGGATAAGACAACCGATCCAAGGATCGTATCCTTCTGTACATAGACAGTCTTGTTACCGGTATTGGATATAGGAACCACCGTCCAAGCAGCGTTAGCTACTAGAACATCAGCGGATTCCAATCCGATACTTGACAACATGGCCATGTCTGGCTCTACAACTCCAGTTTTTCCTGAAAACTGTCTGTCCGCTCGACATAAGACATCACAGGCTGTGCCTGGTGGTATCTTAACAGTCTGGGCTACACTGGCTACACTGCTTACTTGCCTAAGTACACATTGTACTTCGAGATGGTACGGGTCTCTCACTTCCAATATTCCCCTCTGGGAATCTAACCTTGCTCCATATAATGCAGCAAAATCCAGACCGAGTATACCATCATCCGCGATGTTCGCCACAGTAGGGGTAAGGATGAAGTCCTTATCTTCCTGTAGACTGAACCTCATACATGTTCTACCGAACGTTTGTATCATGCTACCGTCGGCCGTACGAGCATTTCCTTCCGTTGTGAAAGTTTCATGATTCGTAGGCAAAAGATCGTAGAATCTCTTAGCAATACAGGAGTGGCTAGCACCCGTATCGACAAGAAACTCAGCGGATCTACCACTCACAGATACAACTGCGTACCACCTCCTACCTTTCAAGTAGGTAGGACTACTTGCATACTTAGCAAGTTCCGTCTTAGCGCCGAGGTCAAATCCACATCCCTTTAAGAATTCGAGACAAGGATGACCCGGGGGGGAACTGGGCACACCCCACCCTGGCCAACTCATTGGCCGCTCCCTCTGGACTGATATCGGGTTTCCCCTCTGTGTTCTTCTGCCGGTTCTTGACACCTGGTGTACTATCAGTCTCCCCAGCCTCATGAGTAAGGAACTGATCAGGCTCCTTAGCTTCACTGCTGGGCGAAATCGCTAGAGGATTCTTGCCAGTACCGCAAGCTGCGATAGGCTGGCAGTCATGGCAATCACTCACTCTGGGGGTAATCCGGTTGCCATTGTGGACACCCCCTCTCAGTTTTCCTTCTTCACTGAGTCCTCCTTACCCGGATTGCTCCGGTAACGAGTGTTTCTATAAACTGGCTTATCTGCCTCACACTCGGCAGCATAATGCCCAGTTTCCTGACATCGGAAGCATGTCACAACAGTCCTATCAGGCTTAGGCCTCCTAAGATTTTCAGTAATCTTCTTTACCAAATTGTTAACCAGGTCCTCTGATAAAGAAGGACCCGTCGTGGGTTTGGTATCGGGTTGAGTCACAGGAGGTTTAGAAGTGATCACTTTCTCCTTGACGTAACCCGGTTTCTTTCCCCAGTTCCGGTTGTACCGGGGGTTCCCTTGGCCAATGGCCCCAACGTTTTCATCTTCGTCAGGTTCCCCTGATTCGGATGAATCGGTTTCGGGTATTCCCTCCGGGATTATCATTGCTGACATCCGTTGGGGTACCTTCCCGGCAAAGATACGGGCCTTTCGATCATAATGATCTAGGGACTGGAACAAATCTGTCAAAGAGGCATCATTCTTCCAAGCTTCACAGGCTACTGTCCTGTGTTCTTGATTCCGCAATCCTTCAATGAATTGTTTAAACATCTCATCTAGGAAGCATTCATCATCTAGTCTCCATTGAGGTCTGGCTTTATGCAACAGTCGTTGACATTCTAAGCCGAACACTTTGGCAGACTCCTTGGGCTTCTGTGTCCTTTTAGTGAACGTCAGCCAAGGGTCTTCTCCAACTATATTCCCATATAAATATGAAGCAATCTCTATGAGTTCATCATACTTCATATGGGCTGAGAGTCCTGTTATTTGAGAATCTCTCCATTGTTCCACGGCTCCTTTTCCGTCGCCTTCCTTTAACCAGCATACTAAATAAGGCAGAGCTTCCGCTTTACCCCATCCATTGCAGTTAAAGACATCCGCGCAGCCTTGATACTCCTCCTTCCAAGGGTTCTTGGCATTAAAGGGGGTAGGTATCTTAGCTACTCTACGAGCCGGATTCGTGGATCCAGTAAGGGTTAAACCCTTACTCCATTCCATGATCTCCGTATCGTCCAGACCTTGATTGTAACAATCAACACCTAAGTTAGCAATCGCTGCATTAGAATCATGCAGCGCTTGTAACCCTGGAGAAAGAGATACTCGGCGACTGAGTCTCTTTTTCCTTGGAGGATTCGTACCATAAGTACTTCCAAAGCCTCCGGATGGTGGTCCTCCTCCACCTCCTGATCCCCCTGCTCCGTATGGAGGCACCTGTGAAAAGGTGTATCCACTGGTTTGGGGAGCCGGCCCTGGACCATTGGTGGGTTGTGTATTTCCACCAAAGCTAAAGAAACCACTATTGGGATTAGTGTTTCCTCCTGTTCCATACGACTGATTTCCATTATTGAAACCAGTCCCACTGGCAGAGGGTCTGCTCCTGGAACGATCGCTTGAGGGTCCGGATCCTTGATCACATCCGGATTGCCCCCCAGCTGTACTGGAACCTCCGGGTGCTCGTCCGGTTGTTCCTCCGGACGTGTTCCGGGTGTTACCATTGGACGGATTCGTTCCTGTTTGGGACTGATTCCATCCATACTGGGCATACGGGCCATTTGGTCCCCCTAAAGGTGACTGTTGTGGCCATCCGCCGTCAAAGGTGGAGCTTCCTGCCGAGCGGCTTTGTTTAGCTCCACTCGCAGAATTATCCCCTTTATTTCCCGTACCTAGACCAAGAGGTATAGAGGTATTATCTGTAAATCTAACCTGATGACTCTTTACTCCTTCATAACGAGGTACAGTTGTCTCTGTTACCCCGTCATTGCCCCTCAAAGAGAACATCTGATTACTTGTCGTGTTTAGGGCAATTCCTGAAACAGTGAAGTCTGATTCAAGAGTGCCTACTGCACGACCAGTATCTTCTAGATACTTTGACATCTGGATAGCTTTAGCCTCCAGTTCGGAATAATCATCCATCATTTTAGTCTGTTTAACAGCCAAATCTGTGGATTCGCGTATCAATTGATCTTTGAGTTTTTCATGCTCATCGGTCTGTTTTTGGTACGTTTCCCGAGCATCTTTGAAGGCTGATTCTATTTTCTTCAGCTCTTCTTGATACTTGCCGTAGGCCGATTGAGTTGAATTTAACTCTTGTTTAGTTCTATTCAACTCATCATACGAGGCTCTGTATTCCAGATCCGCCGTATATAGTGCATCACGATACTGTTCGTGCTGGAGTTGAAAATCTTGCTTTTCTTTCTCCATCTGATCCAACAACAATTGTTGTTGGCGTCTACAACTCTGATCGTAATCGAGACGTTCCGATATCAACTGTTTGTTTTCAGTCAGAATCTTGTCTCGGGTTCCGGTCAGTGTAATAAGATCCTTCTGGATCTTCTCGTATTCAGCTCTCATGTCTTCAAGCTCGTCCATTTTGTTCTTTTCGAATCCACATTTTTGGTGTTTAATTCGAGAACTGTATGGAGTTTCAAACATACCTGCACTAGGCTTTGGTACCTCAAATGGTAATTTACCAAATTGAGCAGTACTTTTATGCATTGGTGCAGGTTTCGAAGTACCTCCTGGCATGAATAAGGAGTCTCCAAATTCATCCAGTTCATGATGTAAGTTTCTTCTTACATCTTCTAACCCATCAGGGTAGTGTTCTAGTGGATCCCTCCACTCCGTACCTTGGGGTGGTGACTTGATTTCACCATCCTCCATCGGGGAGTCTAGCTCACGATTTGAGCCATTTCCCCTAACTGGGCTCAGCTCAGTCATTTCTGACTGCGCTTACCCGAAGACCAACTGGTCACGGCACCAGTGTAGTGGTTCGTCTCGTTAAGTTAGATTAAATCATAACGAAGAGAGAGAAAAGTTTCCGGGTAGGCAACCGAGCTTTTATTTCAGAGCTTGCGTTACATACGATCACAGCCTCAGAGGACTACATGCTGCTAGTGCATTCGGTTACCCTTTCGGGTAACAACCTGGTTGAGCAGTGGGTAAACCACTACTGAGGAACCTAGGGCTAGGACCAGCCTTATATAGGGGAAAAGCCCGCGAAACTCAGACCGGCCACGTGACGTGTGGCGGACGAGTGGTAGGCCCCCTGGTGTAGTGGATACGAACCCAGAGGCAGGTGCTGCCACCTGCCATCCGGATTCCCCCACCACACCCGAAGGACCTAGGTCTGAGTCTCACGGGTGCATGAACGTTAAAGTGTAAAATACCATACCCCTACACAAGCATGATTGGTCAGTGTTATTCTATAATATTCGATACTTATTAAATGAACCTGTTTTGTATTCCGGCTCTTGTATCTTTGCCAGGAGGTTGTCTGATACCACACCACTTAACAGTAATTAATGCAGTCATATACTATACCTATCACGTGGATGGCATGATACCAATGATACCGTTGATAGCATGTTAATGACTGTTGTAATGATAATATACCACCAACACCTGCCAACAGACATTATCATATCAACATCAGGGCCACTTACTTGGACACTGATGACATCTTTATAGGGCAATGGCTGGGGTATGCAATGACTTAATATCCAGGGGACGTTCTATAGATGATAGATTGATTATAATCTATTGATCACATCATTACCTATTACCCAATATTGATGCCACATAATCTTTTCGTGCAGAAATACGGTATGCCCTTCCAGGCAGAAGCCTTGGTGTGCGACTGGTCAGAATTACCTGTTATGTTCTGAGAAAAACTATTAATGCTTTTGTTTTACACTGTAAAAAATCCCTTTATAATTCAAAAGCCATAAAGACTGATATGTAGCCCAAGGTATGGAGACTACAGCCAGATATTCGGGCTGGAAGTCTGACAATTTCTGGTGGCCCGAGAGGCATTCGGTCGGCTATAGCCGTTGTCCGACATGTTTTCCAAAAGACTGCTATGTTCTTCTCTGAGCTGTTTGCCATACCTTGTAGATAGTAAGGTAGAAGTAGGCGTGGTCAGAAGCAAATAATCTATGTGCTTGTCTTGGTCTTGGCAGAGCTAGAACAGCAAAGTTCAACCTATTGGTTTTTTGTCCTTGGGGTTTGCTTCTGGGTGGTCGGGGTATGGGTACAGGGCTGGAATTGTTATTTAGTCTTGTGACTGATATGAAAACAAATATTAGAAGCAGAGTCCAATTTAATAACTGTTAAATCTACCAGGGGTCCTTGTAAAACTGAAGAGTGAACCACTATAATCATATAATTAAGCAGTGGAGTTTCTACAATCCCCAGATGGGGAGTACGCTGGTACAAAGAATCTCCGTGAAAATAACTGTATGATGCATGAATTGAAACAGACAGGCCTATATCCGAGCATTTTCTAATGACATTGTTGGGTTGTGAAGCCATATTAAACTACAGAGGGAATCTAATGGATTCATGAGACCTATGTATGTACTCTATAGTGTGCACTACGTGGCAGCACTCTTGTAGAATTGACTTATTGTGTATCTCATCTGCCATTCTTGGGTTTTACAATGTTATAGTGTTCATTTAATTCACAATTTGACATAACAAGACACACCTATAATACCAACAATAAAGAACTAAGCAGGTAAACCCTATGGTATTACTACTTATGCACAATAATGGAGCAGCTGGTGCTCTGACACCCATTTTGTGACTTAAAAAAAATTATATAGTAAAACACCTTTAACACAGATGGTATCTGGTGGTCACCCTGTCCCCGGTGAAAGAGCGATGAAAGTGGGCAGAAAAGGGCATCTGATTGACCCTGTGGGCAAATCGGGCCGACAATTTTCATCCCAGATTCATACACGATGATCATCGCGGATGAGGAAAAACGCTAATCGGCCCGGCAATACTATCGGTTTTGGTGGAATACCCCTATTACAATTTATTCCACGATTTCTGGGATTCTCAGTGCTTTTCCTGGATATTCCCATGCACATACCTGTCGATATTGCACACCCTGAAGGCTGTAACATCACTTTTGCAAGTTGTGCGGTTATCCAAGGATAACAGGCACCCCATGCGGTTATCCATGGATAACCTGCATGCCTTACATGTCCTTACATGTCATATGTTACATGTTAAACCCCACGAAATTTTCATAGCCAGGGTAGGGATCGAACCAGCAGTCTCAAATCCCAAGTCCAACTCCCTATGCAGTGTGCCACAGGGACTGACGAGAAATGCTTGGTAAGAACCACATCTTCATATGAAACAAAGCCCGGGGAGGTGATGACTGTGGGCTGTCCGCTACCATAACCAGACGGGCGCCGAGGTGTGTGTACCGGTCATGTACAAACACTATTTTTCGCCGTGTGCCGCTGCCATAACCGCGAGACCCATTCAAACAAAGGCAAAGCCAAGCCTAGCTGGGCGCTGAGGTGTACAAACACTATTTTTCACCGTGTGCCACTGCCATAACCGCGAGACGCATTCAATGCCAAGCCGAGATGGGCGCTGTCGCTGTCTGCTGCGGGGCGACGAGGTGTATGTACCAATCGTGTACACACAATGGCTGGCTTCGAGTCCCGGGGAAGGGGAAAAATTTTTGTTTTCAACTTGAATTTATTGGTATTCTATTGATTATCTATTGGTTTCGTGGAATAAAATAAGTAGTCAATGGATAATTCATGACTTGTGTGTGTTAGCAAAGACTAATTACACTCGGGCTACACCCTCATGTAATTATCCTTCACTAACACACACTAACCCGATTATTTTTGATTATGCAAAAATATAGAAAATATTGGTTGGATTAGCGAAAATTTGATAAATCATCAGATTAGGCAAAGGCCTGATTAACGTTGGTGGAACTAATCCTTTAGTAAACAATACAAGAAAGGTGACATCTCTGTAATATGCATCAGACAGAGGGGTTGCTAGGTTACAGGTGGAGGTCTGGTACACCTATTACTCCCCCCTACCCTGAACTACACCCCACATAAACAAGGGCCACTGTTTATTTACAACTATTATTATGTCTCTACCCAACTAACAGTCCCCCATACCTTGCACAGGCTCAGAGGGCATTTATTGAGCATAGCCTGAAGTTGGCAATGGGGCATATCTACAACTATTGTGAGCTAGAAAATAAATCTACACTCTTGGGTGTTATGACCCCCCACCGTTAGGCCCTCATCACTAAGGTTTAATTTGATATCCTTATGATAACCGTTTTGCGAATATTCGAAATTTTTTTGGGCTACAAGACACCTTTTGGGGGCTTGTAAATTGGACCATTATTATGGTCTTTACATTCTAAAAGAAAAGACAACTATTTTAATTGTTATTTTGTAACTCTTCTCAGAATTCTAGATATCTGGCTGAAAGTGAATTATCTTCAGATATAATGTGGCCCTGCAAATTTAATCCGGGTCTGAAGAACATAAAATGTGCAGGACCAATGACCTGCATGGTGGAAAGCTTTTCGTATGGACTGGTATTGCTTGTTAAGGGCCAATCTAGTATATACATTTTGATTTGGGTTTCTTCTGAAATTAACAGCTGCATAATTGCAGCATTGCTTTGCAGTAAACCCATGCACAAAAAGGTTACTAGGGTCTTCTAATTAGACAGCATAAGATAAACGAGTCTTAACCTGTCAAATTCGAGTTGTCAGTCATGGCGCAGACTCGTCATGTTGACAACTTTAGATGGTCCGGGTACACAGCCAACTTGACAACTTTAGGTTGACAGACCATGAAGATGTCAACTGAGGAACATACTTGTCACCACAAAGAGTCTGTGCAGGTCTGACAAGTTAAATCTGACAGGCTTTGCCTCGTATATTTTATGCTGCTCCCTTTGAAGACGCCATTTTCTTTTTCAGCGTACACACCATAACACCCAGTGTACATATGGACTACCTGTCTGTCTGTCTGCCCCGCCTACACCAAACCCATCTATAACATGGAGGGAGCAGACCCGGGAGCAGACAGAACAGAAATAGCCTACTGGAGAGCAGCTCTGAGCAGCTCTCGGTGAGGGGGAACACCTCTGACCCAGATCACATAACCCCTACCCACAGCCACTAGGCTTTACAAGATACCTGCCTCCTCATGATTAGTCTCTACACCTGCAAAAACTGTTTGAAATGACATGCTAAAAATAAGGTAAAATCTAATGTACACTGTGAAGTCCCACAAATAACCCTGCTCTCTTATAGGGTGTACCATTTCAGTCCAAAGGTTTAGGTCAAGTAAAGCTGGTCAGCACAAATAACGTAGCCATCTTCTTGTTCTAGAGTGTGCAAATTCAGCCCGAAAGGCAAAATCAAAAATTATATTTGACTCAAGATTTGCATAACTTAAATGAGGATATATAGTTTCTATTAATAATGCACACTTTTTCAATTGTAGCAGCTGCACTTAGAATAGGCTGATAGCAAACATATATCAAGAACAAACAAAGAAAAAAACAAGAACAAAAAAACCTGCAACTTAACGGTGAGAGGGCTAAGTATTAACATATGATATAGACAGGTGCATACAGGATACTATTGATCATTACACGGCTACATCAACCCATCAATATAAAAACTAGATGTTGAGGCTTTGACCCTTTAAGGGCCGCTGATGCAGGAGTGCATCATGCCCATTGGTCACCATGATGCATCAATGAAGTGCTGGTCTGCTCACCAGCACTTTATTGGAGCATCATGCCGACCCTCTGCGAGTGTATCAACCCCATCCATAGAGTCGGCATGATGCATCAATATAGCCCTTACAAGTTACTAGCCAGGGCTGCATTCATGCATCATGACGTCTAATGGACATGATGCATTAATGCATTAGCGTCCTTTTAAGTGTTGTGGAAGGCGTGGGTGGGTGGGGCCCTGGTGTATCAGAAAGATGTGAACCTGTGATGTATTATGAGCAGAGAGGCACACTGAATAATCTCCCCCACATACTGTAGTGTAGGCTCCATTTACATATTATACACCTCAAACCAGTCCCTAGGCAACCGGATCATTCAATCAATACTCATGTGTCGGGTCAAAATTCTCTCTTCGACAATATTCCTTTGGACTCTTCTCTGAGTCAGGAAAAAGGACTCTTGCCTATCTGGTACTGACGATGTGGAGGTGTGGACTAGTTAGTACAAAGTTGCTTATACGCTTCTTGCTGTTTTCTCCTTTCTGTCCAGATTTGGCCAAGCCGACAAAAACATTCATAATACATATAAATATCAATAGGCAAAACAACGAAAGAAAACAAAACTCAACAAATACAAATATAGAATAAATGGAGTCTTTTTATAATTATGAATAGAGTTTGAGCAAACCCCCAAACTAAAAAAAAAAAAATTGTTGAGAGAAGGAGAGAGAACCTGGGGGCTATTTCTTAAGGTACCACGACCACTCGCAGCTCTACGACTACAAATGCCAATGCTATTCCTATGGGGATTTCGGTACGACTGGGAGGTCGCAGTCTTAGGCTGTTAAGAAATGGCCTACAAAACAGGATATAAGCTTTACATCGCAATGCTTGTTTTAACATTGAAGCTCAAGGAAGACATTACTAGGATGATATCTGAAAAACCTTATTTCGGGCTTGGTTTTCCCTCAGGGTTCCAGAGCGCCCCCCACCACAGGAGGGTCTTATAAACATGTACATGGCCTATCATTACACTGACTATTTCTAACTGTAAAATAAAGGCAAGCAGCGCAGGTAGGAATTGTGTCTGTAAAAAGACCCAAAAAACACTACAGTCTCAGTTATCCTGTTGACTACACCCTGCGCCCCAGGATTGTCTGTACCGGCCTGTCTAGCTCTCTCACACTATATACTCCTGGCACCCATCTCCTACCAGCAACAGGCTAATTGTTTTCTGCTGAGATGTTGTAAGCCTTTTAACCCTTTAAATGCTGCTGATGTAGGAGTGCATCATGCCCATTGGTTGTCATGATGCACCAATGAAGTGCTGGCGAGACTGCTCACCAGCACTTCATTGGAGCATCATGACGACCCTCTGGGAGTATATGTATCAAGCCGGTAGGGTCGGCATGATGCTCCAATAAAGTGCTGGCAAGCAGTCTCACCAGCACTTCATTGGTGTATCATGAAGACCAATTGGCTGATGCCAGTGGCCTTTGAAGGGTCAAGGTGAGCAGGATGCCTAAAACATCATGTCCTTTTATCTTCACGATGCACCAATGCAATAGTGTCAGGTATCATATTGGTATCATATTGGCCCTTCAGGAGGGTATCACCCAGAATGTATCTGCCTGATGCCAAAATGAAGCAGAGGCCACCTGCTCAAGGTGCTGCATTTATGCATCATGCTTGCACAAGTCTTTAGAACACTCCTTTTGTCCTTATTCTTTAAAGGATCTTAGTGCACCGATGCGTTGTACCCATTGGTCGGCATGATGCATCATTGCAGTCCTGGTAGGTAACACACACTCGAAGGAAGAAATAACCGTTGAATCCAACAGGCATCCTGGTAAAACTAAAGAGTGAACCACTGCATTTGTAATGCAGTGAAGCAGGGTAGTTCCTACAATGAAGCCCCAGGTGGCAGCACAGTTGAACTATGTGCTACAAGGAATCTTCATGACGATAATTGTGAAATTATTGTCCCAAAGTTGCTAGAAACATTTTGTTTACGGTGCACCAGAGCTTCATTTATGCATCATGCTGACAAATGATGCATTAAATGTTAAAGTAGGACGCTGGCCTTAAAGGATTAGAACCTGATGCTGATTTGTTGTGAAAGGCACAGATAAACAAGGAGGGTGGGCAGACAGAAGACAGCAGGCACAGCAACACAGGCTCTACTCTGGTACCCTGAGGTATATAACATAGGGCACTGGTAACCAGCAATACTGAAAGACTGAAGACAGCAGGCACGGCAACATAAGCTCTACTTTTGTACCCTGAGGTACAAAACATAGGGCACTGGTAACCAGCAATACTGAAGGACAAAAAACAGCAGGCACAGCAACATAAGCTGCACTCTGGAACCCTGGCATAGAATTTCAAAAGGCACAGGTAACCAGCAGTATGAGGACACAAAGAACGGCAGTGAGAGCAACATGAGCTCTTCTCTGGTCCCCTTAGTTGAATTACAAAGGACACGGGTAACCAGCAATGCAAAAACACAGAGACCAGCAGACAGGTCAGCATGACCTCTTCCCTTCTACCAGGTCAAGCCCACCTTAAACGATTAGCAGTTACCAGTAGTGTTGCCTACCACAGGATCTCAGTGTACATACATCTTAGTTTCCTGGTTAGAGTTATGCCTGCTGCAACCCCTGGGGGGGGGGGCACTGAGTCGTGTAGTACCAACTGCGAAACTACAGCCCCCCCATATTTGGTCATTTCACAGCCCCTTAAATTGTAGCATAAATTTTTACAGCCCCCCTTTTTCAAGAAGTCTGATAACAGCCCCTCTTTTCACCGGCCTCTTCCGTGTAAACTATGGTTCTTAGACAAAAATAGTCAGGAATTTCACAGCCCTGAGTGTAGAGAAGTAACATTCAAGCTGCTTCCTTCCCATCCAAGTTATAATGGGTATTAACAGCCCCTTAATCTCAAGATGCAATTCAGTTGACAGCCCCCCTTTTTCCCCCTCGCTGATGCGTCGACAACCCCCACTCCGCAGGGTCAGTACCACAGTTGGTACCCAAACCGAGGCTCAGTGCCCCCCCCCCGCAGCAACCACACTTGGCCCTAACTATAGTGTTCACCACACCAGGCATCTAATACTATAACATGGTAGATCAACATCAATTTTAGGACAAATGTGCATGGATAATCACACTGTAAAATAATGTGGTTAAGATAACGGCAGAATCCTTGTTCACAAATTGCCACATATTGGTCATTACTTTCAGAGAGATACCTTGAACATTTGTGCAAGGCATCTCTGTGGAAGCACTGCCACCTGGGGTGTCTTGTAAATACTACAATAGTTTAATAGAATACAATCACAGTCGTTCACAATTCGGTTTTCCGAGGACCCCTGATAGTTTGAACAGTTATTTTTTACAGTGCCGTCTATTCTTTATACCACTCTTCCATGTGGGATTTCTGTGGCTATTGCACATATCATGTCCATATACCTGCCTGCTGGAAAACTAAAGCAGAAGGTAATGCACTGCACTGAAAGAATCTGACAGTTCAGGGAAATCAGGGGCTCAAATTGAGAAGAAGCCATCTATGATTACCAATCAGGTAATCCTTGCCTTTTTGAACGGATATCACATTTCCCAAATTAGTCACTGGATCCCGGTAACCGCACTCACTGATGCCCACTGACACCATGTGTGTTACGGAAAACACAGAAAAGGGATCCTTTTACAAGTCAGTGGAAACCGAAAAATGGGATGTTTTTATACAAGAGCCTCCTTGGAAAGGAGGTCTTCAAATCACCATAGTTCCAGCTGTCCATGTATCTCATCCACAGATGGAAATTTCCGGATGCAAATGAGTGCATGACATCTAAATATGTCTATTATTTGTTGTTTTTGTTCACGGAAAGGGGTGGGCTTTGCAGATATGTCCACATTTCATGAAATAAGGGGTACGTTCTAGGCCCTAAAAATCGCGATTTTGCCATAAAAAGGGTCCCTTTTTCACTCAGAAATCAGTGGAAAAGGGGTACATTTGGGACATGATGAATTTGGAAGTGCTGGGACCGGGCCCTGGATACTTTTGAAATTGGGGTACCAAATTCAAGTTTCAGGGGAGGGAAGTTGGTGAAATGAATCTGGAACAATCGTTCAGGTGTTCGCATCATTTTGATGGAAATATCGCCACCCATTACCGTATTGGCCTGTTTAAGACCCAGAGTCTCAAATAAGCACTGGTCTCAAATAGGCGCCCGATATGAAATTAGTCATATGCATTAAGAACTCTCTCAAATATGTGCCTGTCTCATATGAGCACCTGGAATTGAGTGAGATTGAAATCTATGAGTGCCCCGGTGCTTAGATACGGGTCACTACAGTACCTCTTATTGGAAATATTGTAGACATGGCACAATACACATTGATACATCTTTGTCATAGGCCAAAAAAAATAAAAGCTGTGTTTCCAGTAACATGCCCCAAAGAGCTAGGGTCGGTAGGTCAATTTTTTTTTTTTTTTTAGATTTTGTATAGAAATATATGGGTAGATATGCCAGATTCTTTGCTTTTATGGTAGAAAATGTGAAAAGCATATGAGAAATGTGAAAAATATGTTAAAGAATGTATAGGTGAACTATTGGCATGAGACCCAGGGAAAATGGATGAAAATCTAAGAAAATACGAAAAGATTATGAAAAATAGCTAAAGATTTCTTAAAAATGGGTGAGACCAATCCACCGATTGGTCTACGTTTTGATACGGTCAGTACCACTACTCACCCACCTGCTACTCCTACACTAAAGATTTCTTAAAAATATGAAACATTTCTTTAAAATTGTCGAAATTAAAATGAAAATTTAGGGTTGGCCCTGTTTTGCCAGGGTCAGTCGGGTAACTAGTACCACACCTTTTTTTTTTTTTTTAGACCCAAGTAAAATTTTACAAAGAATTGTTAGCTTTAGAAGCTGAATCAGACAAAAACATCCAAATTTTGATTTTGAAACAGCAGAAGCAGTAGGAAATTTCTACTCTGGTACCCTGATTTTACCCTCCACCCTTTGAAACTTTGGCATAGCATAGAGATGGAATATCATTCCCTGTCTGACTGATTTGAAATTTGTAAAGTCATAAACTGCACTCTTTCTTTTTCTTTACATGATGCCAGAGAGATCAATTTTGATCAAACGGTGATATTTATATCACTTTTCATGACTTGCAATCATTGTGCATCTGCCTATGGATACTATCTCTCTCAATACCCACCTCTTCATTTCTCTGCACATCCCCTCTCCCAATACCTGCCCCCACCCCCACAAACACACGCCTATACACATAACCTAATCAATAGGTCATTTTCCACTTTAGTGCCCTTCAAAGCCACCAGGGGCAGCACGCGCACCGGATATGAAAGGCGCCAGAGGATGGGGTCAATGTACGCACTCAGGGATCACAAAGTGGACTGACCGCCATTCTAGGGGCACTTCAAGGACCCCGAATATTTGATGTCGATTATAATAAATGCCCCTGTCCCCTTCTATTTTAGAAAAAAAACCAATAATGTCTCCCTATTGAAGTTAAGCAATGTAAGTGTCCCATGGTTGTTTTTAAGTATAATTATGTACATTTCCCAAGTCACTAAGCCGTAAAATGGCTCTTGATACCATATAATATCTAAGTGCCTTGACCTTATTCTAGCAACTGCATGTTACATCCAATATAGTAATGATGTGAGGGAGTGTTCATCCTTTTTAGTTGTCAGATAGTAGCTATCAGCGGAGAGAAAGTTTATCCTTGGCTCACCAAAGAGCCAAATAATTTAATTCTGCATGGTTTTGTAAGGACTCTTCTGAGCTATGTTATGACTAGATCAAGAAGAGTAGAGAGATGGTTTCTGGTCCATTGGGCGTCAGACTGTAACCTGTTAAAACAGTATTGTGGTGGGAACTCCCATAAAGGTATATATATATATATGCCCTTCACCTTATTTCCAACCAATTAATGGTGATCCAATAATTTTCATTTACATTAATTTCTTTGACAATAAATAAATCAACATCGGTGGGTGGATAAAGCACCTGATAGAAAATGTCCCTAATTTTGTTTTTCTGGAAGTCCAGTGTAATGTGAATCTTGCTGCACCACCTTCCAATCATAACCCATGAATAGGATCTGCTTCGGACCCACCTTCTTTCAGAATTCTGTTTCAGTTTTATAATTGTGAATCGTTGTTTGGATATCTTTTGTTATTTACGTGTATCGTTCCACCCACGTTGGATCGAGTCTCCATATCACATTACATATCTGATTACTGCTGTCTGTATTGGTTTCCATTTTGGTGTTCAGTGGCTTCTCTTGTTTTCTTTGACCCAATAAATTGTTGGTTGACGTCTGTGCCATTGAAACTGACCGAGCAAATGCAATGTATAACGCCTTTGTTTTAAACCCATAGTCCACTTAGCCTCTGTCTCACTCAGATAAGGGAACGTTCAACAATTACGTCACAGCTTGGGGGTGGGGGTCCTCTTTATGTCGCCAGAACCAGCTCCAGACCCGCTTCACGCCAATAGAACACTAATAAACTACTTACAATTAAGGTTTAGCTTAGGGTTAAGGCTTTTCCATTAGGTATGGGTGTGTGAGGTGCGCCTTATACACGAGGTCTTACGGCACTGCTTGATGTGTGTTACTAATATTGTCACTTTTCTCTTGTTATAAACATCCAGTCATCGCGGTAGAAAAAGAATCTTTGCAATTTTAGAAATGACCTTTGTAGTGGATCAAAGTGGCCCCCACTTAAACGGTAGCCACTGCCTTCATGTTCCTGTGTCTGGTCAAACACCAAAACACCTTTGTTTTCTGGCTGTTTAATAGCAGAATAGTGCTCCAAGGTGGGTGGCTAAAAGGTTCACCTGATTTTTATCAATGGATAGGTAGCGTTACAAGAACATTTCTTAGGATCCAATCAGAAAGTTAATAGAGTATCCCCATCTAGCACAGATTGATATACAATATCCACCTTTGTTGTATAAAAACTGGAGTGCCGTAATATCTGTGTATACGGCGCGTCCTATACGTGAGGATAACCCTCTGGATGAGAAACATTTATGTGAAATATCTTCACAAGGACTCCCAAGAATTGAAAAGTGAGTTAAGGCCATTGGGACACTTCTTAGCTATTAGAACAAACGTTATCTCATTTTAAATTTCTCAACCAGATTCATGGCTGTATCTTATATGCAGGGTGCGTCTTATACACAGGGTTTGCGTATCATTCACCTGTCCATCCGACAAGGGATTATCACTATAAATCTGATATCCCTCCCTCCATGTCAGAGATTAGATCACCTAAGGATAAGAAAGACTCAATCATGAAATCTACAACACTGAAGTGTCTCAGGTCGGATTGATGTTACTACAATGACACAAATCTTCTCATTGGTTAGAGGTTATTCACACAGAGGGTGCTGCTGCTACTACTATATGATAATAGGCTGCATCGTGGTAGGCTTCCTGAGAATTCCCAATGGAATATCAATCATTTCACCTGTGAAGTTGACACACTGGTTAACAAAGGGTTAACATTAACACAGTCTCAGACTGAAATTCCATGACATATATACTCTGACTCTCTCAGACAAGCTTTAGAATTTCCCCTGACATAATCATATTTGCAGTCATGGTCATGACACCCAGCAAAACTTCAGATTTCTTGCCTTTGAAAATTTACTCCAAAGCCAAAATTCTTAAAGGCATTTATATATATATATATATATATATATATATATATATATATATATATATATATATATATATATATATATATATGCTGACTTTAGCCATACAAATACAATAAGATCCATTTGGCCATACGTACATTTTGATACAAGATTGACTGCAATATTGTTCAATATTGCCAGGACCCTTACCTAGGTCCGAATACAATCCAAGCAGGATAATCCTAATGCTGGCTAGGGAGACCCCCCTAGGGCACATGTCGAACCAATGACATCTCATTTCATCAAGAAAGGAGAAAATGACATTGTGCGATAAAAGAAAACTCAATGATGCCAGTCCGGATAAGGCCATCACAGCTAACAAGGGAACCCGCGACAACGACAAAGTGAGCGGTGGAAAAACTGCGAGTTTGGCTGTTGTTATCATGAATCAGATCAGATAAAGAGGGCTAAGAAATTCAATTCCAATTCAGAGGAGTTCCTGTGACTGGATAGTGTGGGTCTGCAGAAGGGTTTTTAGAGACTGCGATGCAGGGTTAGTAGTGGACAGCTTCTGCTGTATCTGTCTCTGATTTTCAATGAAGTGACATTTTTATGATATTTATGTAATATCGGTTGTTCTGAGAGTCCCTATGTTAACTGTTGTTGTTGTTTGTTGTTTTTATTTCAGATAACATAAAACAATCTAAGATTACCGAGTACAAGTACAATGGATGTAAGTTGTTCTAGCCCTAGTTCACTTTCAAGCCCCAAAAGTTGTGTCAACTGGCACAATGAGTCCCTTTTAAAGTGCACCTTTTGTGGGTCTAGGCCTATCCCAGCAAATTGTTGTGAGTCCTCGTCAACCTGTGTGAAGTGGCTCACTCATGTCGCTAGATGGAACATGACGTTGTTATAACACAAGATCACCAGGAATAGCAATTGCTATGCCACGTGAGTCTAACACACAGTGGCGAAAGATGACGGAATGAGTTATCACTCAAAAAGGAGTCACCATTGATGACCAATCATGGCGACAGATGACGACAATTTACTGGGATGTTATTGCTGACAAATCAGTAATGCTTTAGGGTAATATTGGAAATGGAAAAATGCTCTGATTGTGTTTATGCTAAGAAAAATCTAATTGTTTTAAGCAGTTTTAAAAATAGAAAGGACAGTCGCTTTGAGGATGTCGTTGTACAATCACGATTTATGAAAATGATATTTCTAATAGAAAACATGCGCTTCCAAGATAATTACCAAGTCACCATCAGTAAAATCTGGAGGGTATTTCTCCTAGCCAGTACGACTGGATTGAAACCTTCAATGGGAGATCATAGGTACTATCCTATGACTGCTCTGTATGATCAGAACTTAATGCAGTAATTACATAGGGTTTGGTAGGGCCGTCATACCAGTGCAATCAATAGTGATCATTAGATGCAGGCCTGTACTGACGTGAGGTATCACACTACGATTTCAATGAGGTCTAGTCATACCATCTTGAGAAATGTCTTCCTGATCTATAGCAGCCTCATGAGCCTGTCATCTTGCCCTGCAGGGTGGCTGAGATGTCCTCATGTAGCTTTGGGAGATGAGTGGGATTGATCTATAAATGATCAAAGATAACGTGTACCCCGGCACGGAGCAGTGCACGGCGTGGGGTGGGAGTGAAGTCTTAGTCTCCCATAGCAGCAACCGATATGTGAGTTTCCTTAAAACCCTGCATATAAGCCTACAGCAGAAGCTAGTTTAAGTGTGAAGATGTCAAATAAAAGCTGGGGACAGGTAATGACAATTAAATTTCCTCTAATAATCAATCACAGAATCTGCTTGGAGCTTAAGAGTGCACAATGTCAGTTAGGGTTTAGGGAACTGAACATTGATGAACTAACATACAAAGTTGCTGATATCAATATATGATAATGTACACAGCTCTAATTTGGTGTTAGCCCCATTCGGCATTCTAGGTTTATCAAATACTGACAAAGGATTTGCAGAAACCCCTTTGTTTATATGTGAGCCACTATACTTCACTCCATAAATCCCTATTAGGTGATCAGTGGCTGTCGCCAGACGTATAAAGAGGCTATGTGAGCAATAGATTCAGACATACAAGTTTTTCTACTTCAATTTTCCCATTGCAGAAAGGTGTATTATAGTGGAAGTGCCATTTTGCTTCATTCTGTGTATGCATTCGTACCATATATCCACAATGAAACTGAAAAAGAGTTAAGGGCAGCTGGCAATCACTTCCCCATTGGTATTTCAATTTAATGGTAACAGATTTATAGCCAATTTAATCTCATGTACATGTATGAGCCATCCTTTAGACAGGATACTCAACATATTCAATACACCAGCAGTTATCGGTAAATAATATAAACCCACCCCTACCCTTAGTGACCCACTAATCCATCCATTTGTGATCTATGCCTGTACTTATTGCATGTGATGTGTAAGTGTATGCCAATATACAGCGTACATAACCACTGGGTATTGGTTGACATGAAAGCAGTGCAGTGGGCACTGGGTCACATGGGCAGCAAGCTGGGTCCCCCCACACTCATGGTTTAACCCCCTTTAAATGCCGATAATGTATCAACGCTTTATGCCTATTGGTCGTCATGTTGTACCAATGAAGTGCTGGCGATACTGGTCGCTAGCACTTCATTGGAGTATCATGCCGACTCCCTGGGAGTGGTATCAATCGCATAGAGTTGGCATGATGCACGAAGGTAACACTGCTGAGTTACTCAGCAGGGCTGTATTCATGCATCATGACGACCAATGAGCATGATGCACCCGGGGGGCACTCTTTATGTAATGTATACACATATGTGCTGCTGGCAAGGGTACTTTTTCAAGGAAAAGTCCTTAGCGAGCCTCCTGTTTCAGCCACAAATGTCCCTAGCAAGGGTCAACTTTCAGCAAAATACCCCGATTAAGCGGGAAATTTCACAATTTTCATTGGGATCAGCACAGTTTTCATAAAAATAGCATGAACCAAATTTAATCTTCTCCCCAATCAGTGTAAATTTAAGACATTTTGAAATAAATCTAGGATTATTGAGTCAAAAGTAGGCTTTCGAAGAAAAACCCTGCGAATGTGTGCCCTAGCAAGGGTAAGGGTTGTCGTGGGTTCAGCCACAGACCAGTGTCAAAAAAAATTGAAGTGCCCCCCCCGGGATGATGCTCTAATGCACTACTGACCCTGCAGTGGCTGCCCTTAACGGTTTGATGACCCTGGTTTGCCCTATTGACTGAGTTGGGACAAAGACCTTGGTTGGGGTTGTGTGTTTTTATGGTTGTCTACTCTCAACCCAATAGGACACTAATCTTTCAAAGGCGGATAGCGCATCAATGCTTCTTGTACATGGACCGTCATGTCACATGGACGCAGCCCTCCCATGTCAGTTACCAGGGCTGTATGCACTCCTAGAGAACAGATATATTCACCAGCATTTCATCAGTGCATCATGGCGGCGACCTTTAGAGGTTTGTCGACCTCTGGTTTGACCTATCTCTTTGTCAGAATACACTGATTGACTGTGAGTTGGGGTTGTATGTGCTTTTGTGTTTTTCTTTTCTGCTTACAACCCAAAACCCTTTAAAGCCTGGGGGGGCTGTGGATAATGAGATTCAGTTTCTTCACGGACCTGTTGAGAATGGCCTCCCATTTGCTTTGATATAGGAAGCCTCATTCTCAACAAGAAATAAAGTTGCCAGGAAGGTTATTCACAACATAGAAGAGAGTTAAATTCATGAAGAGTGTGAAAATTGTCATTTCTATCACTTGGTATGAGCCTAAATGTGCATGCCTCAGAATATTCTTTTGAAATTCTCTCTATGATTATTGTGATGTGATTCATAAAACACATTTTAGGAAACCTCCTGGAGGCATCCTAAAATTTTTAATCAACAGTTTTCCTACACCTTGTAGGTGATTTGCTTAACACAATGTTTAATCCTGGCAAGAATTTGTTTAGACTTGCACACTAGTCTTCGATCAGGAACCTTGCACACTAGTCTTCGATCAGGAACCTTGCCTGAAAATTCATTCACTTCATATAAAAATGAAAAAATACTCGCCAAACTTCACGAATAGGCTTCCAGACCCACTATCTATCAGTAATGAGAACACAAAATGTACTTTGTACCATACAGCAATCGTGGAATAAACATGGTGTCATTGCACAGCTGAGATGGACCTCAGTAATAGGTCCTACTTCATCATTGTCTGTCATAATGAGACTAATATGTCCAACAATACATCAAGTACCCCAGTCACCAGGTTTAATCCTTTAAAGGCTGGTAACGCATTGTTGCATCATCCACATTGGCCGTCATGATGCATTAATGCATCCCTGGCGAATTACTCGCCAGGGCTTGGCTGCAGCCTGCTGGACCTAGGGCTGAAACGACCTGGCCCCCACCTTGATTACTACTGTGAGTCGTCACTGGCAGCCGGGGATTTTTGGTTAAAATAGTTCCACCCGCTGGTTGCTGTAGTTGACACGTGTAGGCAGATACCATGCGTAGGACTATCCCCTTTGATATTTGGCCCATAATCACTAAACAAAAGACAAAAAGGGCATTTCCTAGAATGTGTGCTGTAAGATTGGGCTGTACCTCTCCCGCAGGTTCAGTATGGTGCCCCAATGAAATACTGACGAGCAGACTCAATATCAGGTCCACTGTGCTCCTGCATCAACGGCCTAGAACGAGTTAGTAGAAAAAAAAGCACATTGTGACTTAATCTTGTCCAATTGGTGGTGGTGGTGTGTTGAGTGCAGACACAAAGGATGGCCTAGTCAGCTCTGTATTATTGCCGTCATACACCGTGCTACATCTACTATTATAAGCTGTAGTCCTCACATGCCTTAACCCCTTAAGGGCTGCAGATGCAGGGCTGCAGCATGCCCATTGATCGTCACGATGCACCGATGAACTGCAGGGAAGTCTGCTTTCCAGCACCTCATTGGATCATGTGTTTTGTGTTTAGTATTTTTTTGGAATACGGAATTCACAACTTTAGGGAGCTTTTCAAAGCTATGCCAAATGATCAGCATGAATATATCATATAACTGCCCAGCAGTTCTTTGTTTTATCAGTATAATTGATAAATGTAATTTAAGCTACTTTGCTACTCAATGTTTTTTTTATTAACTCTATATTAATTACCGGTATTAAGCATCATGTCGACCATCCAGGTGTATGTCAACCCCGTAGGCGCGGCATGGTGCATGATACAGCCCTGGTGAGTTACTCTTGGCTCATCATCCTTGAATCTGGAATACATCTAAACTCTAAACCCATCCAACATGCCAACACTTATGGGCTGCCTGCCCATTTTACCAGCATGATCGCAGTGCTGCTGATACAATAGGAGGGCGTACATTGCTGTATTATGGTGATGCAGGATCATAATCCTTAACTCTTTAAGAGCCGCTGATGCAGCAGTTCATCATGTCGATGATGCGCCAATGATATATTCTGGCGAATATTGGCATATCGTGCAAACCCTGCATAGTGTATAAATAAGGTAGACATGATGCGCTCCTCAATGAGCTGCCCTTAAAGGTATATGGGGCTTAGCTAATTAAGAGGGACAAATTGACCATTATACAGGGCTATTCCAACAACATTTTACTGTTCATAACCTACAATAAGCATTTCCACTGGCTCTATGATGCGGGATGGGAGGGTAAAAAACATACAGAGTTAATTGTGGATTCATTTATCATCATTGTATAACAAAATGCCATTTGCTTGTCTCATCAATCAAAACTCTTCTGAAAACTGGCTTTGTAAATCGCCCCCACGTTAAAATATGGGAGCAGTACATAGATATTATGTGTACTGATCTGGGCAGACTTCAGCTGAATCTGGGTGCACCTATTTTAGTATTTGCTCTATTGATGGCACTACACCCAGTGGATCATCCTAATCATACCACTTTGTATTTTGGCTATTAATAGGATGACCGTTTTACGATCTATGACTGCCTACAGGAAAGATGCACTGAAATTTGTCTCTGTTTTTTCTTCTACAATGTGAAAAAGGTCGTCGAAATAACAGTTAAATTGTTGTCCCAAAGTTGCCAGAGATCCATTGTTATTTTCACAGAGATGACTTGTACCACAGTGCGTATTGTATTTCTTCATTGTAGAACTACACTGCTTCACTGCAATTACAATTACAGTGGTTCATTGTTCACTTTTATGGATCCCTATAATATTGCACAGTTATTTGCTAGTGTGTAGAAAAGATTACAAGCACCACCCAGATTGACATAGGAAGCTAGATTTTGGTGTAAGAACTTTATGAAACATTTTCTTGTTTGTTAGGAAACTAATTAAGAGAGAGACCAGTACTTTACTGGTGCCGAAAAAAAGGTGAATCGCTACAGTATGACGAATCCCCAAAAGAGGGCTACATTGTGATTACTATACCCTATCATAGTGAAAAACCGCCCTGGCCCTTTTAAATATAGAGGGATGGTTACCCCACCTCCCAGCCCTTATACAAAACAGGAGTTTATTCAAGATATATTTTCAGTGCTTAAGGAATATCGCAACATCCCCTTTCTCCCAGCACTTATACAAGATCTGGCGCTTTATTGCAACAATACGGTTTATATGGTGTATAAACTTGATTTTGTTTATTTACACTTTATAGTCACTGCAGTAGAGCTTGATACAGCTATCTCCATATCTTTCCCTGAGGGCCACATGTGGTGTTGAATATAAAGTACTTGGTCCTTCAACTAGAATAAAATCACAATAACTCAACATGTATAATTTTGGTAAATCCCTAGATAATTTGGGACCTTATATACAGCGTTTAATTCATTAAAACTTTTGGATGGAGAGACCGTAGAGTAGCCCACATATGATGCACATTTTGCCTTTAGGTGCCACCATATGGGGCCAATTTTAGACAGTTCATTACGCTTAGTATTATTATGCTAAAATATGAAGCATACACTGAACACATCCTCTTCATATAGCACATAATGCCATCTAGTAGAGGTTGGAGAATCAGTGTTTTGCCAACATTGGGCCAACTTTTGTTTTTTAGCCCTCTGGACAAAAATCACCTGCCTCTGGCTCGTACCACTGATGAAGTGTGGACCTTAACGATATGGGAGTTTTCATCACTGTGGGAGCCAGAGGCAGGTTATTCTAATCAGGCTGCAGCTACAGGCAGCTGATTTCTGTGAGCCTCGTTTTCAGGTCGAACTAGGTCATGAGGTCACAAGCAGCAATTGTGGCCACCCGTCAGCCGCCGGTTTGCAGTGACAGTGGAATAAAAAAGATTTGGGATTAATAGGGAACCAAATACTCATACTCCAAGCTCTAATAGAACTAGAAAGCCAGGGAGGGCTAAGGATACTCTCCCTATGCCGTCTGTCAGTGACTGATAGCCGTCAGTTGGCTGTGAATCCGTGATTTGTTTTTGTTTTGAATTCACCTGCCTCTGGCTCGGCATAAATGCTGTGATTTTGCGAGCCAGAGGCAGGTGACCAAGACTAGTGTTCGTAGGGAACTGTTATTCCCCCACTGCTAGAAGGCTTGCCAATGTTGGTCCAACCATAAACTGCCAATGATGCTACAGTGGGAAATATCTTGCATCTTGCCTATGTTAGCAAATAAATGAGAGCACTGCCAATGTTGGCTGCACATAATTTTGCCAATGTTGGTAGGACATCAGACTACCAATGTTGGGCCAATGTCAGAGTAGTGTCTGTGACAGTGCTGACCATTGCTGGTGTTGGCCTGATGTATACATCCTTGTAGCTTGGTTGGGACATCCTGTGGTACATAAAGGGCCCATAAAGGCTTAAGATCAAGCCCCTCCCCCATGCCCCTCTCTAACACCTTCCAGGTGTGGATCTGACCCCAGCCTGGCCCAAACCTTTCCACTGCCAATTCATCACAAACACCAACCCTGTACAATGTGACCCAACCATAGCTGAGAAGCCATTTACAAACCTAACTCTACAAACTATGAGGTCAGACAGAGGTAGAGTCCTGATACCAGCATGTCCCACAACCCTCAACTGACAATTCATCACACACCCAACACCCAAAATGTAAGGTCACTAGGGTCTTCTCATTATGCAGCATAAAATAAATGAATCAAAACCTGTAAAATTTCACTTGTCAGCCCTGGCTCTTAACATTGACAACATTAGATGGTCCTGACCATCTTAAAGTGATAGGCCATGAAGTTGTAAACCTGTTCACATATGTATGTTGTCAATATGAAGAGTCTGTGCAAGGTATGACAAGTTAAATATGACAGGTTTTGTCTTGTTTATCTTAGGTGGCTCACTTTGAAGACCCCGTTTTTACTTCTTTGTGGCTTCTAACTGAAGCTAAAAGGTCATTTATAAGTCCTCTTTTTCTCAATAGTCATAAAACTGGTTGGTTAACGTTGATCAAGTCTTTTCAATGCTGATCCAATGTTGACTTCTGTGCCTTCATAGTATGAAAGCATACAGAATGGATAGCATTGCTCCTATCACAGCCAGAGCAGCACCTTTCAACTGCCAATCCATCACAACCATAAACCTGTTACTTTCTTATAGATATCATATGGGGGGGGTGTTATTTTAGATATTGAAGTGGCATATATGTGAACTGGTGATTCTAGCAGTGATTTAGCCTAGTTACATGAGGTATTATAGAGAAGTAATGCAGTCCCTTCCAGATGTGCTGTCACATAGATTCCTTGTACAAACCTTACTGCCACCTGGGGCATCTTGTAAAGACTACACTGCAAAAATTATGTTTAGATCCTAAACACATTTCTAAACATATTCTTGCAACGTTTTTGTAATCACATTAATTTCCTAAACATGTTTAGCCAAACAATGTGCTTAGGTCAAGTGTTTAGTAATCTAGGTGTTTAGGTTAAAACTTTGTGTTTAGATATATGAATTTTTGTGTTTAGATGTTTATGATTTTTTTTGTTTAGATGTTTAAATAATTTGATGGAGAGTTAAGGTTTGCAGACATGTATGCATTAAAAAATATATATTTTGTTTGTTCTCTCATTTACTGGGGGGGGGGCATTAGCAGGTATTTACTTGTCAAAGACTCCAAAGATGTCAGCCACAACTATATACATGTACATGTATTACACACTGCATCAGAATGAGAGAGTACAACAGCTTGGTAGGAAGGACATTGCCTTATCTATTTCAGAATAACTTCAAATAGTTGTCAGTCATGGAGCTCATTGATTATTTTATGCTAATGATGGTGGCATAAGGTGAATCTAGTCAATTCCCTATTGCCCTTTCTATTCACATGACATTCTATTAAATGAAACCGTGATAAACATGGGATTTGGAGACATTTGTCACAATAATTGATTATAACTGTGTGCAGATAGTCCATTCAAAGGTAGTGCTGCTACCTGGTGTGGATCCAACATCCAAGTATCTAAACATATTGATGTTTAAATCTAAACACCTATTATTCAACTGTCTCAACTCTAAACATCTAAACATGTTTAGCGTAAATGTTTATGTAGTTAGAATAAAAGTGTTCATTTCCTAAATGTGTAGTCGATGAGACACCGAACTGACCTATATGTTTAGGTTTTAAACATGTTTAGACTTAAACATGTTTAAAATCTAAATACCATTTTTGCAGTGTACACTGGTTCCCCGCTAAATAATTATGGTGTTTCACTGTTCAGTTTTACAAGGATCCCTGGTAGATTCCACAGTTAGTTTTTACAGCGTGGGGAATTCTTTAAACATAATGATATTTAAAGCTCACTACAGA